>LZPO01044724.1:47200-81250 GCA_001675575.1 Neotoma lepida
AAAAAATGTATAGTTTATTTTAGAGGCTTTGAGAAGATAGTATCCATGGATAGAAACAAATAGTAAGGAAATATCTCAGATGATGGAATAAAGAAAGAATTCATCAAGTGGGTAGAATTGTTCCAAGATGAGATGGCCATGTGGAATTTTATGTGTTCAAAGGTAGTATTNTTATATGTTTGTTTGTTAATTTAAAGAAAGTACCAACATTTTTATGTTTCCTCTAACATGGTTTTGTCTGTAGTCTACTGATTAGTTTGTACGTGTACAGTAAAATTATGCATAGTGATAGAAAAAGTCTTTTTTTTCTTCCAGGTTATTTCATTTCTGGCTGCAGTCTTGCATAAAAAGGGAACTCGTGAGGATATTGAAAATAACATGCCAGAGTTCTTACTAAAAAGTATGAAAAAGGAACCCTCTTCTACAGCCCAAAAGGTGAACTATCTAGAAGTATTCAGCTTATAAAGTTGACATTAGAAATACAGAAGCATTTAAACACAATATAATGTATTGTACATTTTAAAACAAGGATTTAGTCATTAAACTATTCATTTTATAAGACTACTTTTGGAAGGTTGCCAGTTTTATCTGCTAGTTGCATCAGGTTGTATCTCAGACTTTCCCGTTCCCAAAGCTAATCAGTCCTGACTCTGCTGAGATCAGACAAGATTGGACATGTTCAGGGTGAAGTGGTTGTAGACAAAATAAAAGATTTGTAATAAAACAATAAACGTATTAGAAGTGTTATGCTTACAGTCTTTGTGTGTATACATGCTTATGTGTGCACATGTGTATGCAGAAGTACATGCACAAGTGTGTATATGCTAATGAGAGCCAGAGGTCGATGTCTGGTGTCTTCTCTCTTCACCTTAGTTTTTGAATCAGGGTCTCTCACTGAATCTGGAGCTTGCTGATCCAGCTAGACTGGCTGGCCAGCAAGCCCCAGGAATCCTCTTGTTTCTACTTCCCCAGTGTTGAGACTATAGGTTTCACTGCCACCCAGCTTTTTTAAAACATGGGTGCGAAGGATTGAACTCAGACCCTCATGCTTGCACACCAAGTACTTTACCAACTGAGTCATCACTGCAGTCCCCTATGTGCTTTTATGTTGTCCTCAGTATTCATAAAATTGATAGGAATAAAGATGGAGTGATCTGATGAAAACAATACTATTTTATTAAGGTAATGAACTATTATCTCTCAAGTTCTAGGATGGAGTTGCCTTTATAATATTTTATAAATCTTATTCACAAGATTGCTAAGAAGTCCAAGTTTACTCCAATGACCTCAGAACGGTTATTTTTATATAAAAATTTGAGAAGTACTGATTTACGGTATTTTTGTTATTACTTTAAATGACTTTACTATTTTAACAACATTCATGCATGTGGTATGCTATAATAGCTGCCTCAGTTGACAGGTGTCTTCATTTATCTTTCCTTCCTTTCTTTGTGTGTCTNTGTATATATATTTAAACCCTTTGCCACAGTATACATTATGTTTATTAGGTGTTCTTTGGCTGGAATTTTCTTTATTTCTGTTGTCTTGGATTTAATAAATTCCATTAATGTGTAAATGTTCCTTTAAGCACGACTTTAGCTCCATTCCCATTTTGATAANTAGTAATGTTTTTGTTATTCTTCTTTAAATTGTCTGTGACTCCAATTTTGTTCTCTTTACCTAAGAGTACTATTTAAAAGAGAAGGCTTAAAATTTCCAGATGAATATAGTATTTGGTACAGAGTGATGGAAGAGCTTAGTTCTGTGTGTTTTTCTGACAGGATAATATAACCATAATGTTTCCTTTATAAAGTATTTTTAATGTTTTGATATTGTATTTTGTGTAGTCTGTTATTTGGAGATATCTACTTGTTTCTTGTATTCTTTGTTGTTATGGCCACATAGTTCTGTATTTTCTGTTTAACCAGGCTTGATTGCCCTGTTAAAAGCCTTAATCCTATAGTTGAGGCAAATTAGAAAGGCAGGGATCCTCTTGACTACTGAGTGTCAAGAATTCCAGCACAATTAGCAGATGTGCTGTGAGAATTGCCTGCATATAAACAACAGAACCATTTCAAATAGAATACTAACTAAGATAAGGAATTTTGCATAAGACTTAAAGGGATATGACCTTTGAGTTTGGCTTACTCTTTTCACATCTGTAAACCTGCAAGTTTTTGAGATGCTCACTAGACTATAAACTTTGTTTACAGGGAAAGCCTATGTTTTCACTACCTAATGACCTAATATATAAGAATTCCTTCAACATTTGTCACCTGCAAACCTGTCCAGTGTATCTCAGGAAACAACATATGTTCCTATTTACTGAAAAATGGTATTGAGGGAAGGGTGTTAGAAATTATTTAACAAAGGAACCTCATAGTCACAAAAATTATTTATATGGCTATTGCAAAGACACTTAAGCTCAACTCTCTTGACAAGTTCATATCTATATGTGAATATGTACTGTCCTTTTCCTGAACTCCTTTCTCTATGTTAAAATCATGCTAGAATCTAAGCTAAAATCTTAATAAAGCCCAACTCTGCTTCATAGTTTCTCATCCTGAAACTTTTCTGCTGTGTAGTCAAGAATCCTGACTTCTCTTGAGTGACAGTCTCTAAAAAAGCACTCAGGCTTGAACAGGTGGCAGCTGTGTCTCCTGCTTCTAATATGATTTTCTTGTTTATATGAGCAACTGAGTTTTGAGAAATCTATATTTAATTTTCTGTTATGACTGAAGTTGTTGTTGATCTTGTGTTTGTGTTGGCTTTCATTAATCTAAGTTTGGTTTCGTAAATTTTATTTGTATATTGGTTACCTACTCAGTTAACAGATTATTTGTTAATTTCTGAGTTCAAAATTTTATCTTATAACTTGACCTAAATAATTTTATTGTCTGCTGTCATTGCATATTTTAGATGATGGTTCAGTGCTGAACTGATTTTTTTTTTCCCATTGAAAGGAAATTTCTTTTTGTTGAAGTACCTAGGATTCCATCTTTGAAATCCCAAAACAAAGCCCTAATATTTACTGTAGAACTCTTTCAAATAACTTCACTTTTAAAAAATGTGTCCAGGGGTTAGAGAGATGGCTCAGCAGTTAGGAGCATTTATTACACTTGCAGAGGACCAGGATCTACAATTCACAACCATTTTTAACTCCAGCTCTAGGGGATCCTCACAGGCTCCTGCATGCCTATGGTGCCCATATGTGCATGTGTACACACACATAAAATTAGTAAATAAATATTTTTTAAAAATTTAANAATATGTACAGTACTTTCTTGTAGGAGAAGCTAAGTAATGATGCCAGAGTAAACTTTGTTGACAAAGGACTGATACCACTGATCTTTCTAAAAATCCCTGGGCATCACTTTTATTGACCTAGTCCTTCCAACTGCTTCACTTTGTCTGTTGGGTTCTGTTATTGTTTTTATGGCTGTTTGTTTAATGATTTCTCTTTCATGGGTACAGTATGGCCTTCCCAGTTCTGCAGGGGGTGGGGAGTATGTACCCGTTGCTATCTTCCTGAACTGTTGTGCTCTGCTGGGAGTTCCTTTCTAAGCATCATAACACTACTACAGATTATTTTCATANTTGTTCTTCCCTTTGTTGCCATCAGTGCATATGTTTTCAGAGAGTCCATTTGAAGTAGCATACATTTTTAAAAGATGTTTTGTGAAAAAGAGAATAAGTAAAATAAAAATAAAGCTAATGCTAGAGTTAAAACAACCCTGGAAGACTGATCTTCAATCTCCTTGAAAAAGAAACACTCAGTGAATTAAATGTTACAAATTAAGGAGTAGCATTTTGAACTAGGGATGTATGTATGTGTGAAAGAGATAATATTTTATATACATTCTAAAACTTTTAGGTATGAATAAGACTTTGAGGAATGCATGAAATATAAGTGCCAATGAATTCCTAAAGGAAAAGACACAAATCATGTATTTCAAGTGCTGATTCTTAGAATGATTCATTAGATTTAGGCTAAGTTTATGCTGTAGTTTTGTCTTTATGAAATAAATCATAGTAAGTTAATTAAAAATATTATCTTGTAAGGTCAAACTTTGGCGATTCTAAGAAAAAGATAAGGGGCTAGGGAGATAGCTCAGGGGGTAAAGAACTTTCTGTGATAGTGACCTGAGTTTGTACCCCCAGTACCCATGTAAAAAGTGGGTTGGCAGTTTGCATGTTTGTCAGTGCTGGGAACAGAGACAGGCAGATCCCAGGGCTTGCCGTCTAGCAGCCTAGCCAAAACAGCAAGCTCCAGGTTCAGTGAGAGAGGTGGGGAACCAGAAAGGAAGACATTCAAAGTCAATCTCTGCCCTGCATACAGGTACACATTATACGTGCACCACTCAGAGAGAAAATTAAAATTGAAAAATGAGAGGAAGAATTTCTTAGCAATTACAATACCTGTGTTAGAAAGATTTTTAGTGGTATTGAGCGAAAGTACTTTTCAGCTATTTTGTTTATCATTTACCGCCTTTTTAGCTCTTGCTATATGGCTGAAACAATTGGAAAGTTTCTTTTCCTTTCTATTGCTGTGATAAAACACTCTGGTCAGATGCAACTTGGGGAGGAAAGGGTTTATTTGGGTTACAGGTCATAGTTTATTATTGAAGGGCAGGAACTCCCAGTGGGAACCTGGAGGCAGGAACCATGGGGAACACTGCTTGCTGGCTCATTCTCTCATTTACTCTCAGGGTCATGCTTAGCTAGCTTTCTTATACAACCCAGGATAGCTTGCCTAAGGATGGTACAGCCCACGTTAGGCTTGGACCTTCCACATCAATTAATAATAAAGACAGCTCCCCACAGACATGCCCATAGCCCAATTTGATCAGGAAAATTCCTCAATTGAGGCTTTTCTTCTCAGATGACTCTAGGCTATGTCACACTGACAATTAAGACTAACCAGAACATAAACACTAGAACAGAAAAAAAAAAGGAGCCAAGCAGTTTTAAGAAGAATCAGTCACAGGAGGCTGCATTGCAAATGACGCTACTGTGAACACCTTTATGTATACATCTCATCAGCTTTTGTAGTTAATAAGTGTAGTAAGTTCTTAGCACTGCAGTTGTAGGGGCAGGAACTACTGGAATTGTGGACAACTACTGAGTGCCCAGATAGAGTTTGTACCGAGGATTCTCATCTTGTAATATACAAAATTCGAAGAGAGACATCACAGTTGGACTTAGTATTTTGAGCCTTGACTTTGTATTTGAAAGCAGAAAAATTAAATTGTAAGGTAAGCTATAATAGCAAAAGGTATTTGAAGTAAAGCAAGAAAGAGAAGGTGCTCTTGTGTTTGGTGAGTGGGGGTAAGGAGTTCACTTCAGTTAAACTTTTGTTTTCTACTTTCTCTTTACGGACATAGTCACATATTTTGTTTCTTACAGGTTGTAAGTGACCTAGATGAAGCATTACACAGAACCTTACATTTTGTAGTACTTTTGATTCATCTCTTGGGAATGGGGCAAGAATAAACCTTTAGAAAAGTTTACCAGTAATACTCTTATATATGACAAGCTAGGAATATTGGTCATAGGAAAAAAATAAAAACATAAAAATTTTAAGGTGTTGATGAGAGTGATATTCAGGGCTAAAAAAGAAAAGTGGAACCTCCAAGCACCACTTTTCAATGTAGGTATGTGTTAGTAATCTTAACAGACTGCTTTGGTTGAAAGCTGAATTAATCAGCTTTCTGTCACTGGGACAAATTACTTGAGATAAGTAACTTAGAGAGGTTTATTTTGGCTCTTAGTTTTAGTTCATGATCAGTTGTCTTCTTGCTCTACAACCTATGGCTAGGCTCATCATAATAGGAATACATGGCAGAGGAAGCTGCTCACTTCATGGAGGCCAGAGTGAAAAGATAGGAGAGATGTTCTCCCATGTCTCAATAGTTCAATTTCTTTTCACAAGGTTCTGTCTCTTCAGAGTCCCACCATCTCCCCAGGAACCACGCTTTTACCACACATGCCTTTGGGGAACACTTCATATCCAGTCTGTAGCTTATTTCCAAATAGAGAAACAAATTCTGTTTATATGAATTCAGTAGAGAACAGGGGATAGAGGTAATAAGTATTGATAAGTCTTGAGAACATTGGTGTAAAGTAAGGGACTGGTAGCCAGAGATGTACAGTGAAGAAAACCTGTTTTGTTTCAGTTTGATTTTACTTTGTTTTGGTTTTTTAACCCTGGGAAATATGCTTATGGATAAAAGTGGTTTGTTACAAAGATAAAGCTAGCATGTGGGGAAGACTGGGGCCAGTTTTACCATGTTGATTCTAGATTGGCAAGAGAGATAAATGGGAGCCACTGACTATAATCAAACGTTGTTGTTTTGAAGAACATAAACAGTTACCTGTGGTCAGAAGTAGGAAGGCAGGGTGTATGGAAATAAATATAGGTAAAGTTACTGATAGAAACCTAGGTGGAGGTTCTCTACTTGCTTCAATTTTCTAGTGAGTTTCTCATGCCTTCAACAGAGAGAATCTGAGAAAAATGAAGTAGGAAAGAGAGGTGAAAGGAGCCTCAGAAGACCGTGTTCGGAAAAGGATGCTACCCATTTGCTTTGCGTATTAGCTCTTTAATTTATTGTTGGGATCTTGATTTTATTGCTCTCCCTCTTAAAGAGTTACTTTTCTCTTCTTCAATGCCTTTAAGAATAAAAATGAAAAATAACCATTCCCTTCAGTGGGTTATCTTTTTTTGTTATTCTAACAAAAAGCTAATTAAGCAAAGAATATTTTTGAGGATTTTTTTTTTGAGGATTTTTTTTTTTTTGGTCCACATTTAGCAAACCAGTCAGTTGTATTAATCACTTACTTAGAGCATCAAAATCAAAGAGTGGGACAGTTGATACTGTGTATTTCGTGTTGGGGTTCTTAATTAAAAACATGGACGCTTTTCTTCCTGTTTTTAGATGTTCTTAATAGTTGCTCCTCTTTCTGTCCTCTACAACTGGAAGGATGAATTGGATACCTGGGGATATTTCAGAGTCACTGTTTTACATGGTAGCAAGAAAGACAACGAACTGATTCGTTTAAAGCAAAGGAAATGTGAGATTGCTCTGACAACCTATGAAACTCTGCGCTTGTGTCTGGAGGAGCTTAACAGGTAAAATCATTAGAGTGATGCTATCAGTGTGCTGCAAACATCAGTCATGTGCATCCTTTATGTCATGATTCAAAACTCAAACTCCTTTAGCTTGATTTCATGTCGTGGTTATAAAGCAGAGCTTGTGATAGCTGACTACATCTGGAAAGGCGTCCTACCACTTCATATTCTATTTTTTTCTTTTTTTTTATTTATTATTTTTTTAATTAAAAAGATCTTCCACTTCTTTTACATATCAACCTCAGATCCCCCTCTCCTCCCTCCTCCCGCCCAGCCAGCTCTCCCCCTCAACCTACCCCCATTTCCACCTCTTCTAAAACAAGGTGTCCCATGGTGAGTCCCCAGAGTCTGGCACTCTCAGCCAAGGCAGGAAAAGAACCTCCTCCCTGAGCCAAGACTGTGCCAGGTGTCCCACCTCAGGTACTGGGCTCCAAAATGTCAGCCCCTGCACCAGGGACGGATCCTGATCCCCCACCGCCTGGGGGCCCTCAGACACTTGAAGCCAAAGAACTGTCTCAAGCCTCCAGAGGGCCCAGTTCAGCACCATGGGGGTGCTCCANGGTTATTGGTCCACAGTTCGTGCATTTCCACCAGTTTGGCTGGCTTCATGATCTCAATGTCTCTTGTTCATTGAACCTCTCCTCTCCCGTCAACTGAAGAATGGATCAAGAAAATGTGGTACATATACACAATGGAGTACTACTCAGCAGAGAAAAACAATGACCATATGAAATTTGCAGGTAAATGGATGGAACTAAAAAATATCATCCTGAGTGAGGTAACTCAGACCCATAAGGTCAAACATGGTATGTACTCACTCATAGGTGGATACTAGATGTGAAGCATGGGATAACCAGACTGCAACCTACAGCTCCAGGGAGGAACCTAGGAGGGAAGCATGGATCACCCAGCGAGAGAGAAATGGATGAGAACTACATGGGCTGACTAGGAGTGAGGGGGAGGAAATGGCGGGCAAGGGATGGAGGTTGAGAGTGTAAAAGGAGTGGGAGGTTCGAGCAGGAACAGGGACAGAGAGAGAGAACAAGGAAGGAGATAACATGATAAATGGGGAAATCACGGGAATAGGGAGAAACAGAGTGCTAGGGAAGTCCCGGAGAGTCCACAGGGATGAACCCACCTTAGACCACTGGAAATAATCGAGAGGGTGCCTGAACTGGCCTGATCCAGTGATCACAGGGATGAATACCCTAACTGCCACCATGGAGCCCTCATCCAGTGACTGATGGAGACAGATGTGGGCACTGGGCGGATCTCCAGGAGCCCAATCGATGGGAGACAGGGGCCCTCTATGAGCAAGGGACTAAGAGATCATGATGGGAGGGTGTGCAGAGATGGCCAACCAAACTAGTGGAGATGCATGAACTATGGACCCATGGCTGAGAAGCCCTGATGGGCCCTCATCCAGAGACAGATGGAAGCAGATGCGAGATTCATGGCTGGGCACCATGCAGAGCTCCATATTATATTCTTAAACTCAGAATAGGACTCCTTTCTAAACAGTGCATTTTAAAGAATGGTAAGATTTGTCCCAGGTCCCATGTACAACACTGTGTAAATGATGCCCCCAAGAGTATTGAAAGCCACTGAGGATATTTTGATCTGCACCTTAGATCAGTAGCATACCATGACATATTTCTAAGATATATAGAAAAACCCCTGGTTGGTATGTTGAGCCATATTGATGGAGGAAAACCAATTAAGTTTGTTCTGAACTAACTTGTGTTAAAATTCCCAATTCATGTGTATAGGTCCCAANCTTAGGATGTAATCATGTTTAAAGATGTGATTAAGAAAGAATTGGGCTGTTTGGGTAGAACTATAAGTCAACATAAGGTGTCCTTACTAGATAATAGACAAGTACCAAAAGCATATAAACAGGGAAGAACATGTGAGTTATCTAATATCTTTTAAATGCCAAAATATTACGGTTTCAGTAAGTTGGAATTATAGTCAGTGAAAGAGAAAATGGCAGAAAGTGACCTTAAAGGTGATGCTTTCAAATCAGCTAAAATGCCCCGGCATGAGATAATAATGAAGAACAAAACCCAACAGTTCTCTCAGAGGCTTTAAAAACACAGCATGTATTCAAGAGTAAAATGTAACTAGATGAGGTGGTGCATACCTGAGCTCTCACCTATTCTGGAGACTGAGGTGAGAGGATCATGACTTTAAGGCCAGTGTGAACAAATATAGTGAGGCCTGTGCTCAAAGTATCGATAACAAAGAAGAATAAAAGCAATCACTAGTTAGCTATGTGGATTTGAGCACATTGTCTCATCTGGAAAATGACAGGATGAGTTGAATCTGTTTTTGCCAAAATGAGCTATTCAGATACAAGTGGAAGGTTCTATTAGAATTAACTTAATGGTATTAAGTTTATATACAATAATCAATACTGATTTTTAAATGTAGTTAACCTCTATTTCCACAGGTTCTACATCTAGGGACTCTCAGCCAACTGTAGATTAAAACATTAGCTAGAAAAATGTGTCTGTAACAAACTAGTGATTTCCTTAAGCAACTCAGTATAATATTTTTACACACCATTTACATTGTGGAGGGTACTACATATTATCTAGAGATTATTTGAAGAACACAGGATGATATATGTAGGTTATATGCAGATTCTGTGTCATTTTATGTAAGAAACTTGAATATCCACATATTTTGATTCCTTAACTAATCCTCAGATACAGGGACACTTTATATAGTTCAGTGAATATTGATCTGGCATTGTTAGATTTTTCTGTAAAGGTCCACTTAGTAAATATTTTGAGGCCATACATAGTTTCTGTGGAATATTCTTTTTTATTTTTACAGCTCATTAAAAATATAAAACTATTCTTAATTTGTTGACTGCAAAACTATCCACAATCTGGGTGTGGCCCAGTGGCCACAGTTTGCTGACACCTGGTTTGGAACAATGAATACTTGAGCTCAACCCCCATCCCAAATAAGGGAGAAACATTCCGATTGCCCTCTTCTTTAGAGCTAACCTTTCTTCAGTTCTCACCATGGACACTCACCTTGATTTCTGTCATGACAGACTGTTTGAAGCTGTTCCAGAGAACTCTGTTAATATAGCTAGACTGCAAGTTTCCTCATTCATGCCTGGCATCTTTGCCCAACAACTGTTTAGTAAATCAGTGATTATTTTTTTAATTGTTGAATTGTATTCCATCGTATGTATATGTTCCTCTTTTTCTTACCCATTCATTTGAAAGTAGTTATTTGATTTTGTTTCCTATTTTGTTATTATTATAAGTAAAATTTCAAGAAATATATTTATAGAAGCCCTTTTTTGACATACGTTTTTATTTCTATTGGGTAAATAAATGAGAGTGGAATTTGTGGGTTTTAGAATATGTGCAGGCTTAAGTGGAAGAAACTGCCAACACATTTTTCACAGTGACTGTGCCATTTTACTTTTAACTGGATTGTATAAAGGTTCAGTAGCTTCATAATCTTACCAATATTGGCATTGTCAGTCTTTTTGNTTTTACTCATTTTAGTGAGCATATAGTATATGACATTGTGATAGGAGTTATATTTTTCTAATACATGTGCACCTGAAAAGTTCATTCTGTGATTGCTAGGTATAGTATTCTATAAATGTCCAGTTTTATTTGTATAGTTTTGAGTGTTCCCTGTCTTTGCTGATTATCTTTGGGGTTAGTTAATATTTTCTAAGGTGAGATTTGGAATCATGGATTTATTTATATCTCCTCAGTTCTGTAGTTTTAAGTCATACATTTTTAAGTTCTGTTTTTAGGTTCACATGCATTTTCAAATTTTTACTTTTTCCTGATGGATTAATTTTTAAGTGCCTATTTTTATATTATCTTGTTTTGTCTAATACTAACATAACTGCCAACAGTCTTCTTATGTCTACTGCATATTATAGTTTTTCCTCTTTTTATTGCAACATTTTCTTTAGTTTTGTTGTGACTCTCTTTACAAGTAGAATATAGTTGAACTTTGATTTTTTTTTTAATGTTCGTTCTGACAATCTTTGCCTTTGTGAGGTATTTAGACCATTCATATTTAATGCAATGTTGATAAAGTTGGATTTTACAAACTTTGGATATGATTTTTACCCCATACTGTTTGTATTTTACTGTTTTATGGATTTTGGCAGAAGACACTAATCTTGGTTATAGAGAGATTATTAAGCAATTTGTCTAGATTTACACAGTTAAATCAGAGATGGACATGAGGTTTTAACATTGATCATCTGTTTTAACTCTAGACCTCAGGATTCTAGCCAGCATGTTACCTCAAAAGACGTTGTGCAGTTAGATAAATGTAATAAATTCACTTATCATAACAAGTCACATTTTGACTAGTGTTTACCTATCTCTTTAGAGTGTGTTCCTTGACATAGATTTCATGTTTAACTTCTGTGCTTCAGTGCTTATTGCATTTGCTAAAAAAAAAATGTATAATTGGTTATTTTATGTGACATAAGTATTAAGAATTCTGCGAATTATATAACTGTAAATCATATATTTGTAGTAGTAGGGAAATGAAGACATTGATTTTTTTGTTGTTGTTACTTGTATTAGTTCAAATGTCTTTGTTTTGATATATTTTAAATGTTTTATGTTTAATCTGAATGAGTACTATTTTGTGAGTATGGT
Organism: Neotoma lepida; assembly: GCA_001675575.1. Lineage (NCBI taxonomy): Eukaryota > Metazoa > Chordata > Mammalia > Rodentia > Cricetidae > Neotoma > Neotoma lepida. The sequence continues at coordinate 58,991 of LZPO01044724.1, forward strand.
GTTCTGTACATTTATAATAAATAATCCACAGAGTAGACAAATGCATGATATACTATGGTTGAACAATATTTAATTATTACTATTATATATTTTACTTTATGAAATGTTGGCAAGTTGATATATGTCTAAAGAGCCAAATAAGACTTGCAGGGGAAACTGCTTTTCTTTGTACACTCCCTCTTAACCTGTACCTTCAGCTGTTATTGACAGTGGTCAGTCAGTCTGTCTGTTGGTCTCTGTCTCTCCCTTGCCCTCCCTTCCTCTCCTCCTCATCTTCACCCCACCTGCTTTGTTCTGTTTGGTTTGATTTTGAGACAGTCTCATCTAACCCAGGCTGGCCAGACTTTTCTGTGTACCTCAGGCTGGCCTTGAATTCTTGATCACCTGTCTCCACTTTCTGAGTTGCTGGGATTACAAACATGTATCACCATATCTGACTTTTATATCCACCTCTCTAACAGCGTAGTTATGCTACATTTTTTAATGATTTTTCTGTGTCAACTGTCAATTTCTTGGGGGAAATTAAGGTTTTGCTNTATTTTGCCTTTTATATCCTTACATGAGAATAACTTTCATGTGTATATTGTAGAATGGGAATTGTTATTTATGAGGTCCAAACATTTCTTGAACAAACTTGGGTATTTATGTGACTTTAGTTTCCTGAGTCATTCAGTACCCCCAGCTCCTAGTTTCTTTAAGATCTGCACATATACATTAAACTGCTCCTTGGCTTGCTTTGCTGCTGGCCTACAGACTGTTTTTCTCTGCTTTTGTAAGTCATGTTGTCCATTTTTCTGTTTCTTCCTTTCTGTGTTCTGGAGAGGTTCTATCTTTTTGTTCCTTTACCTTAAGAAATCTATAGAAAAGTTGGACAAATGTGTATGAGTGTCTATCTGTTACAGCCAACAAATCTTTTGTGCATATCTATATATGCTTGTGTATGTGCGCTCTTGCGTATATGTAAGCATGTGTGTGTTCATGCATTGTACATGTATGCATACACACTGTCTAAGTATACTAGTGAGTCACTTCAGTAAGTTTCACATAGCATGACAGCTTGAGTACTAAATAGTTTAATGTTATTCTTCTAAGTTTATGTTCTTTATTGTTGTTGTTTTTTTTTTTTAACTCTTTTGGGGGCCGCCACTCAGCTCTCAAATAAATACTTGGAGACTTACTTTTACTTATGAATGCCTGGCCTTAGCTTGGCTTGTTTCTAGCCAGCTTTTCTTAAATTAAATTACCCCATCTACCTTTTGCCTCTGATATTTTACCTTTCTATATTCTATATACCTCTCTTTCCTTCTTACTCAGTGGCTGGTTGTATCCCTGGCATCCTCCTCTTCTTCCCCCTTTCTCATTCCTCTTCTCTGTTCTTCTCCTTGTATTTATTCTCTCTGCCTGGCAGCCCGCCTGTCCCTCTCCTGCCTTGCTGTTGGCCATTCAGCTCTTTATTAGATCAATCAGGTGTTTTAGGCAGGCAAAATAACACAGCTTTACAGAGTTAAACAAATGCAACATAAAAGAATGCAACACATCTTTTCATCATTAAACAAATATTCCACAGCACAAACAAATGTAACACACCTTTGCACAGTTAAAATAATATTCCACAACATTTTATACCTCATTCTCCTTGCCATATGGGTAGGTAGCTTGGTAAAGTGCTTGCTGTGAAGCTTGAGGACCTGAGTTTCATTCCCTAGAACCCATGGTGGCACACACTTGTNGTTGTGGAGACAGGTAGATCCCTGGAGCTCACTGGCTAGCTAGCTGAGCCTAATTGGCCAGCTTCAGACCTGTGAGAGATCCTGTCTCAAAAAAAACTAGTTGGACAGCATCTAAAGAATAATACCTGAGGTTGACCTCTGTCTTTCATATGCATGTGCACACATGTGTACACATGTAGGCGAAAGTTTGTCCGGTCCCGCCTGGCTCCCACAGCCGCTTAGACCCAAATAAATACACAGAGGCTTACATCATTTTTAAACTATGGCCGTAGCAGGCTTTTCGCTAGCTAGTTCTTACATCTTCAATTAACCCATTTTATAAATCTATGTTGCCACGTGTTCCACGTGGCTTTACCTGTGTGCCATTACATGTTGTTTTCTAGATGGCAGAATGGCGTCTGTCTAGCTCTGTTTTCTTTTTCTCTTCCCCTCATTCGAATGTCCTGCCTAACCTTATTCTGCCTCACCATTGGCCAAACAGCTTTATTTATCAACCAATCAGAGCAACACATTTTTAGAAAGCCATTCCCATCATACACATACAGGTACATACACACAAAAGAAAGTAATAAAAATTAAAAGATAAGGGGGAAACAAATATTCTTAAGATATTATCAGTAGTTAATTTCTGTAAAGCAGAATTTAGTAAAGGTTTGGGTGGTGGCTTTGGTTATTAAGTCTTTCATACTCACCTGATATAGAATGATCCCCTTTATCATTTGTATTTCAGTAAATTGAACCTGGCCTAAAGCTTTGTTAGATGCAGGTTAACATTGTTGGCAAGGATGCTTAATGAATATTGCTGTGGACTTCATATTTGTCACTTTGGGGTATGCCATGCTGTTCATTGTTAATGACACCAGGTTTACCTATAGGACAAGAAGGGAAGCATCTGTACAATAGTACCTTCAAAGCAAATCTATGAAGTGACATTTTATTACCATTTAAATATTTTGATTCTTATGTCCATTTATGTATGTTTTGGCATGTAAAATTTATCCTTACTTGAATCCATTTATCTTATTGGGTCTTATAGCATAATGTATTTTTCTAGTTTATCATTTATCTTATTAGTGGTATTCTTATATAAAGAAAAGTCTCCTTGATTAGGAATTAGATACAGTTTTAACTTAAATCAAGGCCAATGAATGCCTGATTGTATTGGAGTGAGAAGTTAAACTAATGAATAAGTCTACNGTGATGGCAGTTTATCCCCCTTTTTGTTTTCTGAGTTATAGACATGCTTATTTGCAATTTGTGTGTTTTCAGATAGTTCAAGTTATTTGCCCATCTTTTGATTAGGCCGTTGAGTTGCAGTAGTATATAGTCCACATACAGGTGTTTTATCTAATTGTAGTTGGCAGATGTTTTCTCTCAGTCTATGTGTTTCATTTTCTTAATGAGGTCTTCAGAAGGGCAAAAGTTTGTAACTTTGACAACATCCAATTTATCACACAAACTTGTGAGAAGTTTGCATCTGACTTAGAGTCAGGAAGATTGTTCTGTTAAGTTAATTGTTCTGTTAAGTTAATTGTTTCTCCTCATTTAGATTTACAATCTATCTTAAGTTCATTTTTGTGTATGGTGTCTGATTTTTTTCTCTTTAACTTCTAGATGTTTATTTATTCAATATTTTACACTCAATTGTAATTGAGGTTTTTTGTTGTTGGTTTTTGTGTTTTGATTTGTTTTTCTGAGGCAGGGTTTCTCTGTGTAGCTCTGGCTGTCGTGGAACTTATTCTGTAGACCAGGCTGGCCTTCAACTCAGAGATCTGCCTGCCTCCTGAGTGCTGGGAATAAAGGTGTGTGCCACCACTGCCTGGCATAATCATTATTCTTGATGCTCCAATATTCTAATTAGACTTGTTTTTGGATATTAATCCTAGCTTTTGCTCTTGAGCATTTCTGCTGTGTTCCCCCACTGATCTCTCACTGATACACAGCACTTGTTCTTTTTAGTAGATTGACTATTACAGCTGCTCATCTCTACTGGGGTCACAGCACTAACCTTTTAGTAAACAGTGTTCATTTAAAGTTTCAAGAAAATGCTGATGTCTGGCCGGGCGGTGGTGGCGCACGCCTTTAATCCCAGCACTCAGGAGGCAGAGGCAGGCGGATCTCTGTGAGTTCAGGGCCAGCCTGGGCTACCAAGTGAGTTCCAGGAAAGGCGCCAAAGCTACACAGAGAAACCCTGTCTCGAAAAACNGGAAAAGAAAATGCTGATGTCTATATCAGTGCTTTTCAAATTTCACATAAAGTTTGTTTCTTTTATGTGTCTATTTCTGGTTTGTTACTTAAAGGAGAAATTGTCACTTAATGATATTTAAATAATAGCTTTCATTCTAGCATTATCAAACATGATCTTTAAACGTGTTGTAGTATCATATGCATTTTATTGGGGTCTACAAAATCATGTCTTTTCTCATTTCTCATTTTTTTTTTTGTATTTATCAATAGTGTTCTGTGCCCTAGGGTTGTTTAGCCAGATGAGAACCAGTAGAATCATCAAAGGATGAAGGTGTTAGGGAGAAAAAAAAATGATGTCTAAATTCTTTAGACTAAGGTAAGGACATTTTCTGTTCCCCACTCCTCCCTTTTTTCTTGTAGTTTGGAATGGTCAGCTGTTATTGTAGATGAAGCTCATAGAATCAAGAATCCAAAAGCGCGAGTTACGGAAGTCATGAAGGCTGTAAAGTGCAAGGTCCGCATTGGCCTCACTGGCACCATCCTTCAGAACAACATGAAGGAGCTGTGGTGTGTTATGGACTGGTGGGTGAAATGCTTAGACATTTTCTGGATAGTTGTTAGCTGAATGCTGCCTTGTTTTCTGATTGCTAGTCCTTTAAATCACAGTCCCTCCCCCAGAAAACTGGTCACTTAACTGTTTACAGAAATATCCAATCCCAAGCATGTTTCAGTGTAGAAAGTCCTGTGAAAGTCTTAGCATGTTCCTGTCNGTCCCCAGAGTAAATAAATGCCGAATTACCAGCCCCATCACCTTCAGTTATAAACAGTCATAAAGAAGGAATGCTGTTTTCCTGACTCTTTTTTCTGTTGTCATTAATAAGTAAGCCACTGGACATATTCCTTACAAACAAAAGAATTGATTGCTTTTCTTTTTAAATAATTTAGTAACTTTGTTACATTTTTTTTACTACCTTTATAAAGGGCCGTGCCAGGACTTTTAGGTAGCAGGATCCACTTCAAGAAGCAGTTTTCTGACCCAGTGGAACATGGCCAGAAACATACAGCAACAAAAAGAGAGCTTGCTACTGGCCGAAAAGCTATGCACAGGCTTGCAAAAAAGATGTCTGGCTGTTTTCTCAGGCGCACCAAGACCCTTATCAAGGGTCAGCTNCCTAAGAAAGAAGACCGGGTGAGAACTGCATTTGTTTGTATTATTAATTCCTCATCACAATTTTTTTTTTCTTAAAAAGCATTCCTTCTTAGGATCCCTTTTATGGAATAAGTTTGTTACATGTGAGATTTCAGAAAACATCAGTTGAGCTCAGTTTTATTTCTTTCCTAATTTTACTGACCTGCTAGCTAATAGGCCTGCAATACATGTGTTGGTTAGCTTTCTATTGCCATGCTAAATTCTGAAGATAAGTCACTGTAAACGGAGGAAAGATCTATTTTGGTTTCAGTCCATGGTTCTTTGGACCTGTGGCCTGTGGGAGAACATGGTGGAACAAGCTCTTACCTCACAGTTGTGAGAAGGAAAAAGACACAGGAAGAGGCCAGGAACCCAATACCCACTTCAGGGACACAGTCTCAGTTACCTAAGTTCCTCCTTAAAAGCTCCATGTGCCAAAGGCCAGTGAGCTGGGCTGGCTTGTGGGCCTTGGGGGGAGGGGGGAGAGTCCTTCGGGATCCAAGCTATCACCATGTGTATCTAATGCACATCTAAAGTCAGGTGTAGTGGTGCACTCCTTTAATCCAAGCACCAAAACACAGAGGCAGGTGAATCTCTTGAGTTCAGACCAGCCTGGTCTACATAGTGAGTTCTAAGCCAGTGAGATCTCCACAGTGTAACCCTTTCTCAAAAAAGAAAAAAACAAANAAACAAAAAAAAAGAGACCAACTCCTCATGTTTTATCAAGGCTTTTGATTCAGCTCTTCCTTAAGGAAGTAGGGACAGCTTCCCTTTGTAATGAATTCTTCCTTCACACACAGTTCAGTGTTCTCTGTGGCATCTTAATTCTAGTTATAGGACTAAAGTGGTTTAGCACTTTTTTTCTAGGCTGGCTTTATGTAGAATGCTGTTTGTAGTTATGCTGCTGACCTAATTTTTAACTTGTAAGAAAATAACATTGTTACTATTTAAGAAAATTGGAGTTGTCTAGGATTTTTAGATATTTCACTGATTGTTTAACCATGTGATTCTTAGCTCCAGCAGTAGAATAAAGATTCTGTAAATTATTACAAGCTAAATCTAACTCATGCTGTCTTAACTAGAGGTGATGATTGTAAGCATTGCAGCTCAGATGGAAGGGTTATTATGTTAGAGTACTTTGTGAACCTCTGCTTTCTAAAATATTGTGTGCAGACGTGTGTGTGTGTATGAGATCTGTTTAATAGGAATAATACAAACAAAACACATCAGAAGAGAACTGTGCCTAGAAATTTAGAACTTGGGCTCTGGCTCTCCCAGTTAAAGGTTTTTTTCAGCTGAGCAGCTTCCTGAGGTTCTCAGGCCAGTGTTGTTTGTTAAGTTAAGGAACCAATGGTGATAGGCAGGCTTCACATGGTTGCTCTGAAATGCATGACACATAAGAAACACTTAGTAACTGTTAGTGTTGAATACTAATATAAAATATCCTTTATATTGTAATCACTGACTGCCATCTTCTATGTCCTCCTGCTATTCTTATGTACTTTTATATTCAAGACTGAGCATCAAGGAGAAATTATATTCTATAGACATATTTTTAAAATTCTAGTATTGTTTTTAAAGAGATTCCTGTATTTGCTGAATGTATATTTTTGTAATACTGTCCCATTGTAGTTATATAAATGCTTAAAAATAGGTGGCTGTTCCTTTTTATTCACACTCTTTATGGCCTGTTTTGGATAATTTGATTTTATGACAGTGGTTTCATATATATGTAGAAGAATTTTATTAATTTCTAGTGCTGCCAGAAGTAGGAGGGAAATTGTGTTCCTTATAACTTGGTGGCATTGTTTTGTTACAATATTTTGTTCTGTCCTCGAAGTTGGACATACAATAGCAACTTATGTTTGCTTTTGCGTATATTTATTTAATTCTTAACTTTACTAATTTTAGGAATTTAGAGCAAGATACTAAATGCAAGTAACTAAAGTAACATGAATTTTTAATGTTTTTTGTAGTTTTTCAAATATTTCAGTAGCATTTGTTATTTATACTATTGTTCTAAAGTCTTTTGCTTTACATTATTACAATTTGTTTGCATGATAGACTGATATACTTCTTAGGAAACCCATGATATACTGAGAAATATGTAAGGAAATCCCTTTGTTTTTCATTTTTTTTTAAGTAAAAACAAGGACAAATTATAAGGATTATTTAAAAGTGAGATGATTGTCTGCACAATATAAAATGAGGTGAGGAGCAAGAATGAAAGAGAATGGGGGAGTCATTGTCATAAAGACATAAACACAGGTAGTTAGTATAGGTGATTGTGATGTTACCCTCATTAAATCTAGTGGGCGTTGTGATGATCATTCTCATTGTTATAGAAATCCTAATAACTGTCTTCTCCTTTGTCTACAGATGGTGTATTGTTCTTTGACAGAATTCCAGAAAGCTGTCTATCAAACAGTGTTAGAAACAGAAGATGTGGCTTTGATTCTGCAGTCCTCTCAGCCTTGTGCCTGTGGCAGTGGCCGGAAAAGGAGAAATTGCTGTTATAAGGCAAACGTTTCCATTTATCTTCACTGTTTTGTTCTTTTGTCAATAAAACCACTTTTTGTCAGTTCATTAACTTTAGACGTTATGATCTTAAAAAGTTATCAAGAGACCAGGGAGATGGCTTGGAGAGTATAAGTGCTTGTGACAGAAGCATGATAAGCAGATTGCTGATTCCCAGAACCCCGCAGACAGCATACAATAGCAGGGTCTGTGATCCCAGCACTCCTGGCAAGATGGGGTTGCAGATAGGAAAATTCCTGGGAGCTTGTGGGCCAATAAGAGAGACTCTGCTTCAAAACAAGGTGGAAGGCAGGAACTGGCTCTTAAAAGTTATCCTTTGATCTCTATATGCATGCCATCGCACGTGCATATCTGCATCACACACATGCACATGGGTAATCACAAGTTAATCAGAAATTTTTTATGATATCAAATCACTGCATTATAAGATACAATACTCAAATAGCAATAAAACCTAGTTTAGAAATTAAGCTTCAGTTTGGTATCTGCTCACTTCTTATTAGGAAATAACCTACTTTCATCTTAAAATTCCATTTTATTTTCACAAATTTTTCATTCACTGCTAGTAAGAATGAATCACTGCTTTGCTGATGAAACACAGCTCCTTGCCTGAGTCCATTTAACAGAGACATATGTTAGTAGAACAACATGTTTTCTTAGAGACAAAAAGTTATATGTTTTTCTATCTACTCTTTATTTATTTGGTTTTCTAAGACAGAGTTTCCCTGTGTAGCTCTGGCTGTCCTGGAACTCACTCTGTAGACCAGGCTGGCCTTGAACTCCGATATCTGCCTGTCTCTGCCTCCTAAGTGCTGGAATTAAAGGAATGTGGCACTACTGCCAGGCTTTTTTAGAATTTCTTCTTTATGTCACATACCTGTAATAATTACAGGGACCCAAGTATTTCTCTAGATTGCTTTTTATTCCATCTCATTGATTTTGCCATTTTCATTTTTGTAATACCCCATATTTTTAGAAAACTTTCTAGCTTTGTTATCAAATTTGGGGGTCACACCCTGTTCCCTGAGTCAGATCTGGACAAGCATCAGTAATCGAATTAAAAGAGCCAAATTAAAAGTGGAAAGCAGAAAAAGGAGATTTATTAAGCACAGCTATGTTGGGAAGAGGGAGAAAGATTGAGCAAATTCCTCAAGTCCATCTGTTATTGGTTGTTTTTTACTTTTTGGAGGCCCGCCACCCAGCTCCCAAATAATTCACACACAGAGGCTTATTCTTAATTATAAATGCCCAGCCTTAGCTTGGCTTGTTTCTTGCCGGCTTTTCTTAACTTAATTAACTGGTTTACCTTTGCCTCTGGGCTTTTTCCTTTTCTTACTTCTGTATATCTTCCTTTTACTCTTACTCCATGGCTGGCTGTGTGGCTGGCCCCTAGCATCCTCCTCTCCTTGTTCTCTTACTCTTTCTTTTCCTCCCAGATTTCTCCTTCTATTTATTCTCTCTACCTGCTAGCCCTGTCTATCCTTTATCCTGCCTTGCTATTGGCTGTTCAGCTCTTTATTAGACTATCAGGTGTTTTAGACAGGCATAGTAACATAGCTTCACAGAGTTAAACAAATGCAACATAAAAGAATACAACACATCTTTGCATCATTAAACAAATGTTCCACAACATAAACAGATGTAACACATCTTAAAATAATATTCTACAACATCCATCTTCCCATTTCAGAAGTGAGATCAACATTATAATAGAGACCCAAGGATGTGCACATCCAAGCAGTGCCAGTCAAGATGCTATCCCACCCACCACTGACCCATCAGTGTCTGGGCTTCGGTCTATAAGGTGGTTTTACAAGTTGTTAGAATTGTGTAAAATCTTTCTGGAAGTCAAGTTCCCTCTCTGGCTGGTTCCTTTTCCTCCTCCCAGTGTGAGATTCCTGGGGAACTCCTGTTTTCCTGGGCTCTGTTGTTTCAGTCCTCTGATAGATTGAGAGACAAGTGTATCTTTAGAGTATCTTCAGTTTTGCTGGGCTAGGCATAAGTAGAGAGTAAAGTGTTCTTTAGAACACTGTGACTACATCGTAGTGTTTCTACCAGGACCCTCTTAATGTCATTCTGTTACTGTTCCATTCCAGAATGGAGACTCCCTTTTTACTAAGTAAACATTACCACATTATGTTTCCTGAAGAGTGATTCTAGGTCCGTGATATACTTGGATATTCATGGATATTCTTCCAAGCAGTTGGCCTTCACTGTCTTAGATAATTAGACAATAAGTATTAGTGTTGTNTTTTATAATTAGTTAGATAGCCATGTTATTAATGCTTTTGTTTGTGTTTTCTGTTCTTTCTGTTACAGACTAATTCACAGGGTGAAAAAGTGAGAACTTTGTGTCTTAGTTACCTGACTGTGCTGCAGAAAGTAGCTAACCATGTTGCACTGCTGCAGACTGCCAGCACCTCCAAACATCAGGTTGGGGTTGACTTTACATTTCTCTGTGATGCTATTGATATAAAACTGATACTGTACAGTGTTGTTGACACAGAAGCATAGCTCTCATCTTAAAGGGAGTAAGAGATACTTTATTCTGGAACCATTTCAGTGTCCAGATCCTGGGAAGAGATATTTAGATTATCCCAAATTCCATATTTTAACATGGAAGTGGTTTTACAAAGTTTTATAGTTTANTGAAGAAAGAAACTCAGAAACTGAGACAAGTTTTAAAATCTTTTAGTGGATATATCAGAGAGATTGGTACAATAAGATGGGGGAAGCTTTTTTATAGGCCCAGGATGCTATTTGATGATATTCTTGACTTTTGGATTGGTAGAAACTAGGATTCCAAATTATTTGTCACAGACTGTTAGTTCTGACACAGATATGTGATAATTTTGTTTGTGTTGTGACAAATAAAGCTTGCCAGGAGATCAGAGGGCGGAGCTAACCACTAGTAAGCCATAGAGGTCAGGCAGTGGTGTCTCACACCTTTAATCCCAGCACTCGAGAGGTGGAGAGAGGAAGTGATAAGGTAGGGTGGAGACAGGATCTCAGCCTTTTTGGTCTGAGGATCCAGAGAGGTAGGAAGTCACTGGTGGCTTTTCCTCTGCTTCTCTGATCTTTCAGGTTATTACCNCGATATTTGATTTCTGGTTTTTATTGATAAGACTAATTAGGTTCACGCTTCACACAGAGGTAGGCAAGGAATGGCTATTAAAGGGTGGGACTAAAACTCTGCCCAAGATAAGATAATTAACTTCTGAAGCTGTAACATTCCAACCTATCCACAGTATTGCAGCTCTAATCAGTCAGTTTCTGCAGACAGCAGCTTCTTTCCAGTTCCTTCACATTATCTTAGCTAAGTANTCTTAAGTGTGTTTTAGGTGACATTGAAGAGGAATCTGACTTGCTTATTTTAANATTTAGTAATTGAATAACAGAACCTGCCTAGCATGTGCAAGGTACTGAGCTCAATTTTCAGCATTAATACTAATAAATCTTTAAAGTAAAATTTATTTATCAAGGAACATGTGCACTTAAATTTTTAATCATGCTGAAAAAAACTTGAACTTAAAGTGATAGCTGTTTTATGTGTCTAATAGTGTTTATGTATTTGCTTTGATATGATTACTTAGATAGTTAGCCAGGCAATGATGGCGCATGCCTTTAATCCCAGCACTTGGGAGGCAGAGGCAAGCAGATCTCTGAGTTCAGTGCCAGCTTGGTCTACAAAGCAAGTTCCAGGACAGCCAGGGTTACACAGAGAAACCCTGTCTCGGAAAAAAAAAAAAAAAAAAAAAATCACTTAGATAGTTGATAAATGAATTCCATGCAATTAGTTCCATCAAAATATCTGCTAATATTATGTTTAATTATATTTATCTTATATGCTGGGTAAGTAGATGTATAGTAATCTGTATATTAAATATTTAGGCTGTTTCCCAAACTGTCAAAAATCAGTTCTCTCCAAGGTAAGGCTTAAATAAAAGCATTTGCTTTGGTAACTGCAATTCTATCAGTAAAGAGGCCTCANGGTCATGTAAGGATATTTTCTTGCACTGTAGTTGGTGCTGTATAAACTGATTTTGAAATCTATTAAGAATTTGGTACAGTAGTTTTTGATAGTATTATTTACTCTTTAGAGAATCTTTGTTTCCTTGTTTTAGAAATCTTGAGAAACTAATGATATTACTATATCCATAGTGTCAGGAATTCATCAAAACCATACATATTTAACATACAGCTTTAGGATTTTCTGAATTATTAATGGAACTTATAGAAGGCAGATTATATTTTTTNCTCATAGATTTTTTTATGAAGTTTTATTTTTTTGCAGGTTTAAATATGTATTGAAATTTCTTCTTCCTTCTCTCAAGGAAACACTTACCAAGAAGATATGTGATCAGGTATTTTCCAGATTCCCAGATTTTGTGCAGAAAAGCAAAGATGCAGCCTTTGAAACACTTTCTGACCCTAAATATAGTGGAAAGATGAAGGTATGTGCTCTTCCTTCAGTTTTCATTCAACCAGGGATGCTGCAAAAAGATTTGATTTATGCAGTGGTACAGCAAGGACACCAGCTAATCAGGACAGACACCCCAACACTGAGAAGTGATGGAGATTATGAGCTCTGCATATAGATCAAAGTACACAATGGGTTCTCAGTGGCAGTTGCATCAAATATACTTCAGACTTTTCCTTACTAATCTATTGGACTTAAGAGCACTTAAAATATATGCTCTTAGCACATATGTGCAGAGACAAGGCCTTTATATCTAGCCTGGATTTTCTGCCTCCAGTTTTTGTTTGCTGACCTGGATAGTAAAATTACGAGGGAACATTTGTTCTGCTCAGGGAAACTGGCCATGTTATTCTTTGTACTACATTACTAAAGGAGGGGTGTGGAAAGTAAGCCTAGGTTCTGTAGCCCTGACCTATGCCTCTGGACATTACCTGTTGTGGTGGTGTGAACTGCTGACAGCCTCTGGCCTCCTACAAGAAGGCAAGTTTGCTTGACCCCTCAATAGCTATCAAGAATGCTCATTTATGGGTCCACAGATTTTTATAGAACAATTCCCAGACTTATACTACAATTAAGAAGATGGTAAGATATTTATCTTTTGGTAAAGGGAATAAAAAGGAAATAATTCAAAGTAGTCAATTAGTGTTTTATCTAGAAATGCTTTTAGCCATTAATCTAGATAAGCTCAATGTGGTTTAGTTGCTTAGAACCTAGAAATTTAGTGAAACAAAATAGGTAGAAATAGAAGTAGTAAAGAGGATTGCATTAAATATTTACTTTTAAAAATAGTTTGTATTCATAAGAATATCATGATTTATTCCAATAAATAGTTAAAATATAACAATCTATTTTTATTCATTTTATTTATTTATTTTAAAATTTTAAGATATAAGAGCCAGAGTCATTAGAGTTTAAATTTTAGAAATTATAAGTATAGTTAAGATAATGATTAGATTTCATTTTTATTTTTATTTTGGTTGTGGGTAGGCATCTTGGTTTGTATGGAGAGCAGTTGATTTGCAACTTCTGACTGATCGCTAATCAAACAGATCTTGACAGTAATAAGCTAGAGATATGTACTGTAGGACTATTTGTTTCTTATCATGTAATTAGCAGCATTACCTGTGACATGCTGGTTTGGTGATATATACCCTATAGGCATAGGATTATTGCCTATGAAGTAAAGAACTTCCAAGTCATTGAGTTGTGTATCGTTTATGAATTCAGACGTGAATTCTCTTTTTATCCTTTGGAGAAATATCACAGATCCACTTACTAAGAGAGTGAGGAAAACTAGGGAGCCCAGCTCGGTGCTGTGGTACATAAAAGGTACCATGTTCATCTTTTTAGGCCATTCTAATTTGAGAAACTTATATCCAAAAGTTTCTTTGCTGTGAATNCTCTCAAATTCATAGATAGATTGTTCTATTCTATGGAGGCCGTGTAAGGATCTGTATTATTAAAGCCTCAATATACATTGGTGGTATTGTCATTTTTGAATTTTTGNTAAAAGCCCTTAATTTATGGTTATTCATTTAGTGACTTTTTTTCTTTAAATGAAGGCCTGTAATCAGGAAAAAAAATTCTCTTCTTATTACTTACTTCTGCTTTACTTTTAAATTCTCCAAATTTCAACAGATCTGAAGCTATGTCCAGTGACATGAGTAGATTTCTGTTCAGAATATTTCTGGTTTAATACAATATCATCTTCTAAGGGAATGAAAAGACAAGCTACAGACCAGAATATCTTTGCAAAACAATGAAGGATTGGTATCCAAAATATACAGAAAACTCTTAAAACTCAGTAGTAGAAAATAGATAATCTAGCTTTAAAATGGGCACAAGATCTGAACAGATACCTTACTACAAAAAGAAGGGCAGATGGCAAGGAAGTGCAAGTCAAGGGAAGATGCTGCCCAATGTTGAATAACTGCAAAAATAAAATGAGGGGTGCCATTGCACAGCTCTTAAGGTAGCAAAGTCCAGATCACTGGCAGCACCAAGATGCTGCTGACCCTTTTCCATCATAGGTGAAATTGCAGAGTGAATTGGTCACTCTGGAGAATAGTTTGGTGACTCTTGGCAGAGCTTTCACTTTGGGTAATGTTAAATGCATAGCATTTAAAATGTGTTTGAGATTTAAAATAGGAAAATGAAATATTCTTACCACATTATCCATTAGTCACATTCCTTGTTATTTATCCAAGAGTTAGATTTAGTGAATTTTACTAAGTTAAAACTTATACCGACACAAGAATCCCACCTAAGTTTATTCATAATTTTCAAAGCTTGGAAGCAATCAAGATGTCCTTCAAAAGGCAAATGGATAAACTGTGGTGCAGCCATAAAATGGCATAATTTTTAACAATAAAAATTGAATGAGACATGGTGGTGCATGCTTTTAATCCCTTCACTCTGGATGCAGAGGCAGAGGCAGGTGGATCTCGTTAAGTTCAAGGACAGCATGGTCTACATAGCGAATTCCAGGCCAGCCAGGGCTGCACAATGAGACCTTCTCTCAAAAAAAAAAAAAAAAAAAAAAAAAACTTGGAGAACTCTTAAGTGTACATTGCTAAATTAAAGGTAGTCTAGAAAAAAACTACATGTTGTGTGACTCCATCTGTGTATCCTCTGGAAAAGGAAAAACTCCAGAGACAGCAGAAAGATCAGAGGTCCTGGGGGAAGAAAGGTATGTAGGTAAAACACCAGGAACTTTTAAGCAGTAACACCATTTTATATGATGTTGTAATGTGAAACCATGTCATGATACATTCATCATAATTCAGAACTGTAAACAAAATGAGCGAATGCCAATGCAAGCTGGACTTCAGTTAACAATAATGGGTCAATATTCTTAATCAGTTGTACAGATACCTCATGAATATTAATGATGATAATAATATTTTAATAATATTAGCTTTATATGGACATTAATAAGAAGTAATATGGAGATATATAGCTCAGAGATAGAATGTTTGCCTAGCATGTACAAGACCATGGATTAATCCCCGGTATTGCAAAAAAACAGATGAGGGATGGTCTGTGGGAGCTTGCTACACTCAGTTCTGAAAACCTGAAAGAGTAACATGTATCAATTAAAAGTATTAGTCTTATATAAAATTAAAATGCATGTCCTTCATAAAGTCAGTTATTTCATTTAAAAATAAAACTAAATGCAAATAAAACTTTATGTGTTGTCAGATATTAATATAATATTTCCCCAGGCTATGACATTGTACTCACCATCTGAGTATATTTAAAAAGGCAACCTCTATAGCATATGTTTTTCAAGGATTGAGGTTAAGACTCAAATTTAGAACAAAGTCCTTACTAGACGAACTATTAAAAGGTTGTTAAGTTGAGTATAATTTTTTTCTTTAGATGCTTATCATCAAATAAATAACATTGTTTTTTTCTTAGTCCAGTAAAACTTGGTAGAGAAAATTCCTCTCCCCTCTGAGGAAGCCTTTCCATGGTGTTCTGTCTTCCCAGGTATGGAAATGTGCTTAAAAACAGCAGGTTTTGCTGTGTACAGTCTTTAGACTGTTGCCTACTCTCCAAAGACCTGAGTGTGAGGGCAGATTATTAGCACGTTGAGGTCAAAGTCCAATCTGGAAGTCAGGGTTTACTGTAAATAAACAAAGGAGAGAAAGTGAGAAGAGGTGTATATCTAAGAGAATAAATATCAGGTCTTTCAGAACCTACTTAGATGCAACTGAGAGCCTTGCATTTTGTCTGTCTAGAAAGCCATTTATTTGCTAAAAAGATATGCTTTGCTAATTCAGTTTCTTAACATATTTTAGGTATAAATGTATATTCTAGAAATTAATCCATTATCTAAAATGCTTCTTTTTATTAAAACCTGATGAGATGAAGTAGGCGTTGGGAACTTTACCTCCTTACTGACATGACAACAGGCTGATGAGTAGCATTTGATGTGATAAATATTATATTTGTTAACTTGGAATATATAAAGGAAGTTAGCAGAGATGACTGAGGTTAGTGTTGTGTAGAACACTTTTTCAGGAACTCTCCAGTGCTGTCTGTATGTGTAAATTGTGCTTGTAGTTGACACTGATGCCCTGTGTTCCTTCCCAGGTTCTCCAGCAGCTTTTAAATCATTTTAGGAAACACAGAGATAAGGTTCTTCTCTTCTCCTTTTCCACCAAGGTGAGTTCCATCCAGAATGTTCTTGCTTGATTGGCCTGGGTCTCTANGCATTAACCACAAGGAAGTAGCAGATTACTGTACATTCTCCTCATCCACACAGCAAATTGTGGTGAGGGAAGCAATTCAGACCTTCCTAGCACACTTAGTTATGTGTGGAAATTAGATAGGGGTGCCACCATCCTATTAAACTCAAAGATAAAGTTATATTTTCTGCTGACATTTTTTTTGAGATATTTAGGATATTTTAAAGTTTAGAAAATGACATAAATAAATGTTTACATAAATTATTTGACCAATGTTTTTCTTTTTATTTGGTTTCAGTTTTTTGTTTTTTTGTTTTTTTTTAAAGAAAGACTTATTTAAAAAAAGATTGGCTATTTCAGAATAATGGAAAGAAATACATGGGTTAAAAGTGAGAAAAGTATTTAATTTTTTGGTGATGTAAGTAGAGCCTGGGCCTGGCATGTATGAGGAAATAACTCTCCCACAGAGTTACACCCAGGACCCCCATATCTTGCTCATTAATTAGAAGAAAGAAATTGTGAGCCAAATGGTCAGTGCTCACCAAATGTAGCCTCAGTGATTGGACAAAGCCTGTGACTGAACACTTTGTGCTTCCCCTGCTTTCCTCCAGCTGCTGGACGTGCTGCAGCAATATTGTATGGCTTCTGGGCTTGATTACCGGCGACTTGATGGAAGCACAAAATCAGAGGAAAGACTCAAAATTGTGAAAGAGTTCAACAGTACACAAGATGTGAACATTTGTCTTGTCTCCACAATGTAAGAAAATAAAACTTGATAGCTTGATTTCTATCTAGTTGTTTTTATTTTTATTTTTATTTATTTATTTATTTATTTTTTTGGTTTTTCGAGACAGGGTTTCTCTGTGTAGCTTTGGCGCCTTTCCTGGAACTCACTTGGTAGCCCAGGCTGGCCTCGAACTCACAGAGATCCGCCTGCCTCTGCCTCCCGAGTGCTGGGATTAAAGGCGTGCGCCACCACCGCCCGGTAGTTGTTTTTAAAACTATTTGGGATTAATTTTCAGCAAATAGGCTTATGTTGCTTTGTTTTATTTGATTTTAAGAAGCAGTAAAAATGCTATCAATTGTAACCAGAATAGCAGTAATTTGAATTTTACCTAATCTTTTATTTCTTTATCATTCTGGAATTCCNATTGTAAGAACAGGCTTCAAAGACAGGAAGGAAAACACAAACGTTTACTCCCAGGAATTCCTGGACAGTGTTAGTGTCTTAGGGTCAGTACCTTTGGACTTTTTGCTCAGAGCTTGGCACTGCTGCCTTCTCTGCCTTGTCCCAACTTGAGCTGCTCCTGAAATTTTATAAGGAATGAATTTGTTCTAGCACCTACTTAATCTCTTAGAAACACCTAAGGAAGATATTTGGGAGCATAATAAATACTTTATTTTTGGCATTCTGTTTGAGAATTTTTAGATTTGTTCTCACTGTTTTTGAAAAAGAGAACCAGAGGACTTTAGAAATAAAATGTGAACTCAAACTGAGTACTGAGATGAGGTGAGGAGTCAAGCTGCTGTGGCATGTCTGTGGCATGAGCAGTTCTGAGAAAAGGAGAGAGGCTTTGAACTTTATTTGCTGTGGATGATGCCAAACATTTCTCACCTACATCCTTACATACAAAGCATTAAGTGACATAAGTACTGCCTTCAGTTAAGTTCTGTAACACACCTCAACATTCTTAACTTCAGATGTGTCTTAAACACACTAAACAGAGATTCCAGCAGTACAGAGACCTTCATGACCACCTCAGGTCCAGTTTTCTGAAAACAGCTAACAGCTCTGGTCTCACTGTGTCTGTGAAAAATCCCTACATACCCAATACATTGCATTCTTAATGTCTAAAGAAAAACTTTCATTTTTAGAAATCCTACTAGAGCTTTACAGACCCACCTTATTTTATTTGCATTTTGTTCTCTATAATTTCTAGTCTTTTAATTCTTTAGTAATTTTAAT
Organism: Neotoma lepida; assembly: GCA_001675575.1. NCBI lineage: Eukaryota > Metazoa > Chordata > Mammalia > Rodentia > Cricetidae > Neotoma > Neotoma lepida. Next base: position 77,274 of record LZPO01044724.1, read on the forward strand.
CACATTGTTAAAAATATTTATTTGTTGTATGGTATTTTGTGTTCTGACAAATAAAGCTTACCTGAAGATCAGAGAGCGGAGCTAGCCACTAGTTAACCATAGAGGCCAGGCAGTGGTGGCTCACACCTTTAATCCCAGCACTAGGGAGGTGGAGACAGGATCTTGGGCCCCCATTCAGTCTGAGGATTCATAGAGACAGGATCACCCCCATTTGGTCTGAGATTTTGTAGAGGTAAGAAGTCTCTNGTGGCTAGCTGCTCCTTTTCATCTCTGATCTTTCAGCTTTCACCCTCAATATCTGACTCTGGGTTTTTATTGATAAAACTAATTAGGATCACACTTTACCTATTTATTTATTTATTTATTTATTTATTTATTTATTTATTCATCTGTTTGTTTATTTTTTTATTATTGTTGGGGAAGGCTTATGCCATGGTACACATGTGGAGGTAAAAGAACACCTTTGTAAAGTCTGTCCTTTCCTACTTTTATGTGGGAGTAGAGCAGCGGTTCTCAATCTTCCTACTGCTGTGACCCCTTAATACAGTTTCTCATGTTATGGTGACCCTCAACCATAAAATTATTTTTGTTGCTACTTCATAACTGTAATTTTGCTACTGTTATGAACTGTAATGTAAATATCTGTATTTTTTGTGAAAGGGTNGTTCTAACCCAAAGGGGTCTCAACCCACAGGTTGAATGAAACCTCTGAATTAGGGGATCAGACTCAGGTTATGTTGCAAGTGCCTTTACCTGCTGAGCCATCTTGCTGATCCTAATTTTTTTTAAGACTGGGATCTCACTCTGTAGACCTGTCTGGCCTGATGTGGACTAGGTTGATCTTGAACCTGCTTCTGCCTCCCACATGCTGGGATTAAAGGCATGCACCACCACACCCAGCCCCTAAAATCTTTTTATTAGTGCTATTTTACTGTATTCAGTTTTGTATTGGGGGATGCAAATCATCAGACTGTTTCCTTAGGCTCTTGCTTCTGGTACGTGGTTTCCTGACATATTTTATAGGTTTTCATTTTGTTTTCCTGATGGAAATGCTTTGGAGACCAGTTGTTCTCCACTTGTGTGGTTTCCCTGTGCCTTCTTCTGTTAACTGTCCTGACCAAGGCGAAAGTTCTGTGTGACTGAATTCAAGACATAATTCTTGGCATAAGCTATTACATAAAGAACCACACATACCCTTTCTTTTACCTTTGCCTCTTGTCTGTATCTGTTAACTACTGTCTTTTATTTTGTTGGGGCTATTACTGTTTTTACCTCCTGCAGAGCTAACTAGATTAATATCCATAGGTTAGCTTTAAAATTGGGAGATCAAAGCCCAACATTTGCATTGTAATTTTCTGAACGTTGTTTAATGTTGGATTAAGTTTCTACTTAATTAAGTTTCTACTAAGCTAAGTACTCTGTTTGTTACCTTTCAACCAGTTCAAGGGATATAATCAAACAGCGGCCAAACAGCTCTCTGTTCTAATACGTTTACACAGTTTAGTTCACTTTGTATTTCAGTCATGACCCATTTGTCACATTTTTTTTCTCTATCAATTTTTCTCTTTCGCATTTTATCTTTTGTTGAGTCCTCTGTATTCTCAAGATTTTCTGCTAGCAATCTTTGATCTTATCATCTCAAACACAGTGTATTGTTTTCTAGGCCTGGTGACACTGTCATGTTAAGCCTTCTTCACTACTTTATTGCATTGAATCCTTTACCCATATCCCATGCCATCTTCATTCTTAATTTACCCCATTGTTATCTTGGAAAGTTTTCTCAAGTAACTTTGTAAGCCAAGATGTACAAAAAGTAATATTCTGCACCCTTNAATACAGAAAATATCATTTATTTGCCTTCCCTTTTGAATTCATCTTTAGCCAACTCTAGAAATCTAGATTGGAAATAATTCCCTTTCAAGTCTTTGAAGGTCTTTTGTTGTTTGGTATTTAGTGTCATTAAATGCCACTCTGGTTCTCCATCCTCTTTGGGGACTCANAGGAGTTTTTCTTCCTCTGCAATCTGCTGAAATTTAACAGTGATATTTGAGTCTTACTTTGAGTCTTGGTAGTTTGTTGTGCCACAGCCNGAAAGCATGTCTTCCCTATCTCAGTGAAATGCTTTTCTATTATTTATTTCAAATGGCTTCCTTTTCTTCCACTTTCTTTGTGGTTGCTGTTTTGTTTTAGACCAGTGGTTCTCAACTTTCCTAATGTTGTGACCCCTTAATACAGTTCCTCATAGGGTGGTTATCCTCAGACATAAAATTACTTCATTGATGCTTCATAATTGTAATTTTGCTACTGTTATAAATCACAATGTAAATATGTGATATTTGGAACAGAAGCTGTGGAGCTTTACATTAAATTTTTCACTTCAGTATCCAATATATTTTATGCACTTATCACCATCAAAACCCAAATATCCATGACAGGATTAGAACTAGAAGAATAATTCTCTTTACATTATCTCTCATGACTCATGTCCATCACCTGCACTTGTCTTTCCTTATCGCCTTATCTTTAGCCTTTCTTGTTCTCTTTTCTTCATGTTATACCCACAATTACATTTGTTTACATATATTATTGGCTAGAGTCTATATATGAGAGAGAACATGTGGTTTTTTTCTCTTTCTGTGACCTTCCTTAATACTATAAGTCCATTTTCATGTAAATTTCTAAGCTTCATTTTTCTTTGGAGCTGAATAGTATTCCCTTTTATTTTATTTATTTATTTATTTATTTATTTATTTATTTATTTATTTATTTATTTATTTTATTAAAAAGATTTTCCACTCCTTTTACATACCAACCCCAGATCCCCCTCTCCTCCCTCCTCCTGCCCTGCCAGCTCTCCCCCTCAACCCACCCCCCATTCCCACCTCCTCCAAGACAAGGACTCCCATGGAGAGTCTCCGGAGCCTGACACTCTCAGCCGAGGCAGGACAAGACCCTCCTCCCTGTGCCAAGACTCTGTCAGGTGTCCCACCACAGGAACTCGGCTCCAAAAAGACAGCCCCTGCACCAGGGAAGGATCCCAATCCCACTGCCTGGGGGCCCTCAAACAGTTCGAGCCAAACAACTGTCTCAAGTTTCCAGAGGACCCAGTCCAGCACCATGGGGGCTCCACAGTTATTGGTCCACAGTTCATGCATTTCCACCAGCCTGGCTGGCAATCTGTACATTTTCCTCTCATGATCTCAATGTCCATTGTTCATAGAATCTCTCCTCTCTCTCATCAGTTGGGCTCCTGGAGCTCTGCCTGGTGCCCAGCTGTGAATCTCTGCATCTGCTTCCATCNGTCTCTGGATGAGGGCTCATGNGGGCTTCTCAGCTATGGGTCCATAGTCGATGCGTCTCCACTAGTTTGGCTGGCCCTCTCTCTACGCCATCCCATCATGATCTCGTTGTCCCTTGCTCATAGAAGGCCCCCTCTCTCCCATTGATTGGGCTCCTGGAGCTCGACCTACTGTCCAGCCGTGGATGTCCACATCTGCCTCCATTAGTCACTGGATGAGAGGGCTCCATGGTGGCAGTTAGGGTATTCATCCATGTGATCACTGGANTAGGCCAGTTCAGGCACCCTCTCGATTATTTCCAGTGGTCTAAGGTGGGGTCATCCCTGTGGACTCTCAGGGACCTCTCTAGCACTCTGTTTCTCCCTATTCCCATGATTACCCCATTTATCATGTTATCTACTTCGTTGCTCTCCCACTCTGTCCCTGTTCCAGCTCGAACCTCCCACTCTCTTACACTCTCAGCCTCCATCCCTCCCCCAATTTCCTCCTCCTCCTCACTCTTAGTTAGCCCACGTAGATCTCATCCATTTCTCCCTCACTGGGTGATCCATGAGTCCCTCCTAGGTTCCTCCCTGTAGCTGTGGGTTGCAGTCTGGTTATCCTTTGCTTTACATCTAGTATCCACATATTAGTGAGTACATACCACATTTGGCCTTCTGGGTCTGGGTTACCTCACTC
>LZPO01044725.1:0-27318 GCA_001675575.1 Neotoma lepida
AAACCAGCAATGGTGTCCTGCCTGCAAGACATGCTAGTGTAATGGTGGCAGAAATCTTGAGTAATCAACCAATATCTGATTTGACTTAAGGACCATTCCATGAGATGGAGTCCATATCTAACTTGGTATGACTTGGGTGACTAAGAACTTGAGACTAGATAGCCAAGGAACCTAGGGGAAAAACAAAAAACAAATACTATTGTTCTACAAAAGGAATGTAGCAATAAAATGACTCCTAACGATATTCTGCTATTCATAGATCAGTGCCTTGCTCAGCCATCATCAGAGAAGCTTCCCCCTGCAGCAGATGGGAACAAATACAGAAACCCACAATCAGACAATATGCAAAGAATAAGAGACATCAGACCACTCAGGCCTAAATGGGATATCTCCATCAAATCCCTCCCCTCAGGGCTCAGGGAACCCCCACAGATAGGAGACAGAAAGAATGTAAGAGACAGAGGGGATGGAGGGCATCAAGGAAACAAAGCCTTCTAAAGACAGCAGGGCCCTTGCACATACGAACTCACGGAGCCAGAGGCAGCATGCGCAGGCCTGCACGGGAATGCCCCAGATGGGGTCCTAGAACTGAGAGGAGAAAACATGCTCCCATCTCTAACCCAGAAGGTGTCTCCAATTGATAACCACTTGCAAATGGAAATTTAATTTTCTCCAAGGGAGTCTCCTTCTTTCCTTCCTCCCTTCCTTCTTCCCTCCCTTCTTCCCTCCCTTTCTCCCCCATCCCTCCCTCTTATTACCAGTCAAGATTAAACTATTGCTTCAAGAATACGATTTCATATTGGAAAATCTACACAACCGAATAAAAAGGGAAAGTGATCAATTTAGATTCAGAGAAAGGTACTTTTGATAAACATCCACACATTATCATAGTCATTCATTTAAGGAAAAGAAATTTGCAGAGACTGTTTTAGGCATAGACAGCTGCTGTTTGATATACAAACCTTATATGTATATGTACACATTATATGTAACATTAGAATAAAGAAGGGAAAGGACGTGAAGAGGCCAGCCGTGCTGACATTTGGGGAAATGTTAAGGATACAGATGCTGAGATAGGAGTATGCGAGGTGGTTTTTAATTCATAAAAATAAACAAAAATAAAACTTATAGTATCTATGGAATTGAGAGGATGTATCTACTAAAAAAATCATAGAAAATTAATGATGAATTTTTTCTTTTTCTGAGTTTATAATATAATTGCATCCTTTCTCCCTTCCTTCCCCCAAACCTTCCCATAATGATGAATTTTTATTAAACTACATTGCTATTTCATACTATCATCTATTGAACATCCTAGACAATGCAATAAGATGAAAAAATACAAAGTTACAAAAATTAGAAAGAATTTCCAAAACAAACCTTATTTTCAGCCAACATATCTGATTATACAGGAAATCTAAGAGAATCTAGCAACCACAGGCATACTTCATTAGAGAACTTCAATGTTGCTAGATACAAGATCAATGTAAAAATCAATCCTATTTTTCTATTCAAGAAATAGGCAGTTGGAAAAGATAATGGCACAACAATGGATATAAAATTATAAAGAGTCGAGGAACAAATAATACCCATTAGACCAGCAAATTTAATACTGATAACTTCTCAACTTACTATGAGAAAGGAGGCTTATACTCCAATCAGCCCATTGTTAAGATGAAAATACTGGAGGCTGAAAATACATTCCATACACCAAGCATCATAGCCTAGCAATACAGTACACTGTAGAACACTGGTTGCTTACCCTCTCAGTAATAAGGATCCTAGATGCATGGCTTCCTGCTCTTACCAGCGCCTCAAGAGAGTGTTGTGCTGTATATTGCATAGTGCAAGCCCAGTAAAGATCAAAATGCAAAGTATGGTTTCTACCGAAGGCATATCGCTTTTGCACTATTATGAAGCTTGGAAATCATAATTAGAATTGTTGTAAGTTGGGGACCAGCTGTTGGTAGTTAATAGCTCAAAGAAATTGAAAATGCATATAAGAAGGAACTTCCATAAATGAGGGATGGGAAAATAAATGCATGCAACTGTTTTGGAAAACAATTTGATAATATTTACTATAGAGGAAGATGTGCAAGTGTCATTACCAGTAATTTCTCTTGGAGGTTTACTTTCAAGAGGAAATTTAGTAGACACGCTCAAGGATACACGTAAAAAAGTATTCAGCGCTGCGTCTTTTTAAAGCCATAGACTTGAGAACAAAGTAAATGATTATCAGCAGGAGAATGGTATGTTTACACAGCAATTACAACGAATGAATGAACTAAATCTACAAGCATCCATTTGTGTAGGAAAGGAAGTATCAGGGAATAGTGTCTAATGCAAGCCTGTAATCCAGTGCTGCACAGGTACGTGCATATATGTCTAACAAAGCATTACATAGGAAAGTGATAAACACTGAATGCCAGCTACTGATTCCTTCCGGGCTTAGAGGAGGAAAAGAAGACAAAGAGGATCTCTTATATACATATAATTCGTTCTTGTACATGATTTGAAGTAAGTATGAGAAAATGTCAATATTTGATAAAGCGCTACAGTTATATTATTTTTTAAAGCATTCTGAGTGTTTGACTTATTTTATGATATTTTTGAAGTGAAAGAAATCATCAAGGAAGGCTAATTTTTTTTTTATCACATAGGTCACACTCAGACTTGCAGAAATCAGCATTTCTGTCAGCTAGACACTTCAGCTTTCCCTTCTTAGTTCTTTATCTCTTCCTTAGGAGTTAGGTTGAGGTCATAGCTGCAGAAGCAGCAGAGTGACAAAATTTGAAAGTTCCTGCAACGTACCAGTTTGCTGTGATAAAAACCACAACCAAAAGCCACTTGAGGAAGAAAGGGCTTATTTGGCTTGTAGGTTATATAGTTCCTCATTGAAGGAAGCCAGGGCAGGAACAACCCAGGACTGCCTTCCTAGGGTGGCACAACCCATGCTGGGCTGCACCCTTCCACACCAATCAAGAAAATGCCCCACAGAGATGCCTACAGGCCAATTTCATAGAAATTCCTCAATTGAGGAGCCCTCTTCTCAGGTAACTCTGGTTTGTTTTTTTCAGAGAAACACACTAAATTTATTTGTTTACCCCACTTTAAAAAAATTTATTTATTTATTACATATACAGTGTTTTACCTGCATATATCCCTGCAGACCAGAAGAGGACACCAGATCTTACTATAGATGGTTGTGAGCCACCATGTGGTTACTGGGAATTGAACTCAGGACCTCTGGAAGAACAGCCCGTGCTCCTAACCTCTGAGCCATTCTTCAGCCCTGATTGCCCCACTTTTAATGAGAGAAGGTAAGACACGTTTTCCCTGGTGAAGAGTCGATACTGAGGTGGAGAGGATGGAGATGGGTGGGATGGAGCTACTGACTAAATGTCTGTTTACTGTATTGAAAATATTCATCCTTTCAAATTTTTTTCCTGAATCCTTTCTCACATCAGCGAGAAAGTACTGAAAACTTACACCTCCTCAGTCCTGTTTTTGAGGACATATTGATTTATTCTCATTTGTGAAAACTTTCCCCCACTTCTGTTCTATGTGTAGAACTTTACTTGGCATGAGAACAGGGTCTCTGCTCCCTCACTTCACCTTCACCTGGTAATTCTAAGCAAGTCCTGCTCGTCGTGTTCCCATTCTCCTCTACCCCAATCTTGTAAGCGGCTTTGTCCTTATCATATCTTCAAATGAGAAATAATTCAGTTCGGAGTACAATGGCATTGTCGTCTTGTGAAGCACTCTCACTTCCATGTGGGTAGAATAGGGCAATTCTTGATTTAAAAGACCCAGTGTTCCTAGCTCACCATCTTCTCTAAGTACCTTCCATGCTCAAAAGTTCTGTCCTTGATGTTTCCAGCAAACAGACCTATGGTTAAATATAAGGAGAATATATTCTTTTATGTGTGAGTCATGCTTTGCAATCTACATCATCTTCAACATCCCCCCCATGACTTTATAAGATGGAACAGAAATTACTGTCCTCATTTACTCCTGCAGAGACCGAGGTATAAAGACATCCACTTCTTAGAGCTTTTCAACTGCAGAAGGAAGACTTTAATTGAAGTTAATAGAAACAGAGCAGTCAGCAAAGGGAAGTTCCACACCATCATGGTATCAGACACAGACAATTCCATGCAAAAGAACCTTCTTCACCTGGCTCTGCTCAGGGACTTCCCTGGAAGCAGGTGCATTTGAGTGAGGTTTCCTTGTGCAACAAAGATTTGCTCCAATACATGGTATGCTGGATAGTTTCATGTCAACTTGACACAAGCTAAAGTAATCCAAGAGGAGGGAACCTCAATGAAGAAAATGCCTCCCTCGGATGGGGCTTTAGGCAAGCCTATAGAGCATTTTCTTAATTAGTTTATTGGGGGAGGTCCCAGTCCATTGTGGGTGGCACCATCCCTGGGCTGGTGGTCCCAGGTTCTATAAGAAAGCAGGCTGAGCAAGCCATGGGGAACAAGCCAGTACCCCTCACCGTTCCATGGCCTCTGCATCAGCTCCTGCCTGATTACTGCCCTGAGTTCCTGCCCCAACTTTTTTCGATGATGAACAGTGATATGAAAGTGTAAGCCAAATAAACCCTTTCCCCTCCAACTTGCCTTTTGGTCATGGTATTTCCTTGCAGCAATAGAAACTCTAACTAAGACAGATGAGCAGAGAGTTTCTCACTTAAGAAAAACAGAGCCTGGGAGAGAAAGCCAGGGGTTTTCACCAATCTCACTAGAGGCTGGAGACAACCAGAGATGAGAAGGAAGGACAGCAAGGAGATGGGAGGGAGAAGGAGGGAGTGACAGAGAAGGAAAAAGTGTGAAAGCATTTGCCCCCAATTTATCTTTATGAAAATTTGCTATGTGAAAATACCCACTTGAAAATGAGATAACTAAAGAAGTAATTATTTGCATTACAAATTAACTTTTCACTTCAAAAGAGTATTTACCACAGGTGTGACTCTGTGATGTGAGACTTTTAGAAAAGAATTGTGAGTTGGGAGATTTAAACAATAAACTCCCGGTTATAATATAATAGGAAATAATTCCAGTGATAAAGGGGAGCATTCAGAAAGAAATAGGGGGCAGTACAGGGAGTTCTTTGCAGAGCACAGGCTTTGAAAGGGACATGAACAAAAGGCACATGCTCCGGGAGCGGGGGCAGTTATAGATAAACTTCAACACAAAAACCTATCATGCACCTTCAAGAACAGAAGGAAGGAGGGTAAAGCCAGGGAGCCTTAGGAACAGAGCTGCTTCGCTTAGGGAAAAGGAGAAGCACAACCATGGAATGACTCATATGTTGAGTAAGTAGTGTAATGTCAATAGACTGTAAGAATTTGTACATTTTCATTTGCTTATTTTGCTTATGACTACTCAGAGATGCAAAAGATGGTTTTTAACAAAATGGAGAAGATGGTATTTCTCTTAGAGAGAAAGGATTTGTGTAGAAGGCACACATTGATAGGAACTCAGTTAAAAAAAGGGATAGAAATTCGTGGAATCTTGTCATCCAGGATAGAAGCTTGGGTGTTACCTGACCAAATTTGAGCTAAAGATGGTGAAGGGAAGACACAGAAAAGAGAAAGAATGTGGGATACGGTGACCTGCAATTCTTCCCGATTTGTTCCTCTGCTCACAGCTTAGATGATCCCACTAAATTTTACCAGTCGCTTGGTACAAGTGGATTTCTTGTGGGAAGGAACTCAGCTCAGTTCCCTTAGGGAACGTGGGAAAGATGGAAACCAATTTTCTGAGGCAGTAGCCCTAGGGAATGGACATAAGGATTCAGCACATTCCGTTTTTAAAGGAAGTGACCAGGAGATTGAAGATGTCTTAGTTACTCTTGTGTTTCTGTGACTCACATAGCTTGTAGACGCAAAGTTGGAATGATTTATTGTACTTCAAGGTTTCAGAACATCTCAGTTCATCATGGTGGAGGAAGAAGAGTCCACGCTGATGGGAGCCTGTGGCAGAGGTTTCTCCCGTTATAGTGGACCACGGAAGGGGAGTGGGCTGGAACCAGGTGGGAGATTATAACACTCAAAGACCTGCCCCTAGTGTCTACCTATAGCAAAAATGCCCGTATCCTGAAAGTCCTACAGCCTTCTGAAAGAGCAGCGCCAGCTGATGAACAAGCACAACAGTTCACTTCCGGTTTCCAGGGTGGTCTCATAACACACCATGCATTTATCCAACTTCAGGAGTCTCACCACCTAAACGGTCTTAGCAACACCTAAATGGTTTTTTGTTTGTTTTCGTTTTCGTTTTGTTTTGTTTTTAATGCAGAGGAGTGTTTTGCCTGCCCGTATGTATGTGTGCCACATGTGTGCCTGGTACCCATGGAGCTCAGAAGAGGACATCAGATCCCTTGGAAGTGAAGTTATGGTTGGTTGTGAGCCAGCATATGGAGTCAAATCCAGGTCCTCTGTAAGAGCAACAGCGCCTTTAATTGCTGAGCCCATCTTTCCAGCCCCAACAAGGCACACTTCTGTGAGTCCCAGTATCATAAAAAAGGAACTTGCATAATTCCAATATACAGTGGTGTACAAATGAAGCAAACATTCCCATTCTAAAATGGAGGGAAATTGGGCCAAAACAAGACTGAAACGTCTAAAAGCAAATACCAGACGCTGTGTCTCCATGTCTAGCATCCAGGAAATAGGATGTCATTAAATGGGCTCCAATAGACGTGGGTAGCCCTTCTCCTACGGCCCTCCTATCTTTACCATACATGACCTTTCACCTAGGTTGGCTTCTCTCAGTACCTTTAGCTTTCTTTAGCAAATGTCATATGATTTTTAGCATCTCTAAAATCCTCCAATTTCCATTACAACTTGAGCTTTACACTGATAACTTCTCGGGAACTTCCTGCAGGGAATTTGACCCTGCTACACGCTTCTTGGCCTGAAAAACATTCTCTTCTTTTAAGGACACTAATATCATCATATCAGAATCACATTATTATGATTTAACCTATCCCTAATTATGTCCCTGTAGGTCCTATATTCAGGTATAGTTTGATTGTTGGTTAGGGCTTAACATATGAATTTTGGGGAGGCACAACTGATTTTCTAGCATACTCCTCTATAGTCATTAATTGTTAATTCAATTTCTACTTCATGCCTGACTCAACTACTACTCTATTGTTTGTCTCTATAGATTTTTGGTTTTGGTACATGTCATACAAATAGGATTGTGTAATTCACGTCCCAGCTTCATCTAGGGATGGAAGTCATTGCCCTGCGCACAGCAGGTGAGCACTCTACCACTGAACTATGTTCCCAGCTCCTGTGTTTTCTTTTTTTGTTGTTTGTTGTTTTGAGACAAGGTCCTGCCATGTAGTCAAGGCTAGTCTTGAGTTTATTGTGTAGCCCAGGCTGTTCTCAAACACACGGTCTTCGGTTGCGGTCTCCTGAGTGCTGGGATTACAGGCATGTACCACCAGTCTGGCTAATAACTTACAGTAAGTTTTGAAATCAGGGAGCGAGAATTCTCCAACTCTCCCCCCTCCCCTGTCTCTGCAAATGATTAATTTCTTTCTGTCTTTATGGATTTACCTATTCTGGATATTTCTTCTTTTTAAAATGTGTTTTGGCTAGTCTGGGTTTTTTGCATTTCTATATAAATTTACAATCTGCTCATGAGATTTTTTTTTTTTTGAAGGAAGAAAAAGCCTCCTGGAATTTTGAGAGATATTGCATAAGTATACATATCAACTTGGAGAAAATTGTCATTTTAACATATCAAGTCTTCCAATCTGAGTATATGATATGTTAGAGGTCCCCATCCTTTCTGATCTGTTAATTTTTCATAATTAAAAGTTTTAATTGATATGAAATTAGTCACTTTAAAGTGAATAATTCAGTGACATTTAGTAACTTACAATATTGTGCAACCACTCCCTCCATGCGGTTCCATTTTCATTACCATAGGAGAAAACCAGGCACCCATCAGGCGGTTAGGCCCCATTCCCCTTTCTTTCCATTCTTGGAAATAAACAATCTTCTTTTTATCTCTGTGAATTTATCTATTCTGAATATTTCATAAGAATAAAATCATAATAGATGTGATTTGTGTGTGTGTGTGATCTGGCTTCTTGCATTAGTGTAATGCGTTCATCTATATTGTACCATGAGCCACTATTTTATTCCTTTGTATTGAAAAGATGAAAATTGGTTTGAGGCCAGCTAGAGGCCATCCTACTACACTTCCGTAGGAAGAGACACCAACTAGATTCCTGATGTTGTTGTTTCTAGAGTCTATTACATGAAAAAAGTGCCACCAAGGGTACATTGTAGTAGATGCTGGGATGTGCCTCCTAGAGCTCATTCAGGGATTTAGTCCTCTAGTTGTTAAGAATGGAATAAAAGCTTTCAACTGAAGAGAGCCTTTGCCAAAAATCATGCCTCCTCACTAGAGGTAGTTCTCATCCAGTAACTGGCTGGGATCAAAACCTACTTCGTGGTTCCATGGGATTCCTCTCTGTGCTACTCCTTCATACTCTGCACTTACTCCTGCTTCCTCCATCCCCCTTGTACGTGCTGATCCCTAAGTCATAGCCCATTAAACATCTCCATTCTCTATGCAAATTTCCCTTTTAGAATTTCAATATGAGCCCTACAAAGTCAATGCAATTTGAGTTGGGTCATTAAAAATTGAATATTCCAATCATGGGAAATAATGAATCTATGGCACTCTGAGCTGATTCAACAACATTTAAAGGATCATAACCTACTGAGGTCTTCTGGTTTAAGAGAAACTAATGAAATGGCTATATTCAGAGGAAATCAACCAAGATAGGTAGTGCAAGGGAATTCTTCTTGAATTAGAGACAGAGAAATTTAAACTTTGAGGACTGTCTTAATCTCACATATGGAGGGTGAAACTAAAGACTAGTTTTAAAAGAGTCAGATTTTGGCTGAATGATATCAGGATTTTTTTTTTTTATAAATTAAAAAAAAAGGGAATCTTTATTTTATGTGTTTGGATATTTTGCCTACATGTATGTCTATGCACAACTTGCATGCCTGGTGCCTGTGGAGGTCAAAAAAAGGTGTCAGATCCAGGGAACTAGAGTTACAGACGGTGATAAGCCTCTATGTAGATGCTGAGAGTCAAACTCTGGTCTTCTGGAAAGAGCAAGTGCTCTTATCAGCNAGCCATCTCTCCAGACCTGGCAGGAATTTTTTAAAGGATAACTTGTCACATATCTTGGGAAGTAATGAGCCAGCTCCTTAATATAGATGGGTGATGATGGATCAGAAATGTTCAAGAGAGGATTTCTATACTAAGAACTAGGATACGGTCCTTTTCAATTCTCAAATCTCATGATTATAGCTTATGATAAATTATAAGCTTTTTAAGGGTCTTAATGTGGAGATGTATAGAATCTGTTCAACTGTAATGCAAGATTCAGTGCTGCCAGTGTTTCTTAAAGGGAAAAAAATACCCTCCACCACTTTCAGTCTGTCTAGAGTGACATGGCATGGCACAGGACATATACAGGATATTTTCATGTATCATCCTCACCTACAATGAGTTTATTGTTCAGTTCCCCCTTTTAAGACACAGAAAAGCAAATGGTTGATTTTGAATTAGCTCTGACTTTTATTAATAAGCATGTTTACAAGTTTTAAGGACTCAGCAGATAATTTATATCTTGCTACAAATAGCTTTAGCATGTATTAGCATAGCCTTAGGAATTCAAGGTAGACACCTTTACTAAAAATAAAATGGAACTCCAGAGAGTTTACAGAGTTGACCCAGACCATGAAGGGATTGTGTGCCAGGGATGAAATCCAACCTCTCATATTATGGATGATAGGACTTTCATACTTATACTCAAATTTATCCACATCCCAGATCTTCTTCCTTCCAGACCACTCTCATCATATTTTATGGGTTGAATTGTATTACACATACACAAACACACACACACACACACACAACAGAAAAACAAAACAAACAAACAAACAAACAAACAAACAAAAAGCTAAAGTCCTAAACCCTGGTAACTAGAAATGATTTGATTTTGAAATAAGAGTCTTTGCAGATGTAATCAAGTTAAGATAAGGTAATGTTTGGTGAAGGCAGCCCTAATCCAATGATTTATAAAAGGAAAATTTAGTCCCAGACACAATGCTACAAGAAGTTGCTGATGGAAACTGGAGCTATGTTGCCAAAAGCTAAGGACAAGTTGAGGGGATTGCCAGTAACCACAAACGACTAAGAAGAAGTGAAGGAGGATCTTTCCCTGGAGCCCTCAGAGAAAGCACAACCCTACAAGTGCCTTGACTTCATACTTCTGGCCTTTAGAACCATGAGTCAATACAGTTCTTACTGTTTTAAATCGCCTAGCATGTGGATCCCTTGTTACAGAGGCCCTGAACGTTAATTCCATAACCTGGGCACTTCTGCCAGGCCGGAAGAGATGGAGTGAGAAGATGGATTGATAGAATTGGGCATTGTGAGGGACAAAGCCAGGAAGTTTTGGGAATAGATGTGTCTGCTCCTCATCTGATGATTAGGAGAGGAATGGGCAGGGCGGGGAGTGGCCACAAAGCAGACTTCAGCTAGTAAGTTTCTGACATCATCAACTTGGGTGTTAGGTCACAACCTACTCGAGCAGGTGGCTGTCTGAGCAAGAAAAGGGCCCTGTTGGTGCTACACATTTGTCCAGCAATCAGACTATAAAGATAGCCAGGTATCCTGGGTCTGTTAAGGCAATAAAAGACAAGAAAAATCAGCTTGTGTGGTGGTGGTCAGGTGAGGTGGGAAAGATTTTGCCAAATAACTTGAGGAAGAGGATCTGGATAGGAGATGAGTCAGACAGGTGTGACAGGCGAGGGGCAAACAGTAATAAGAAAACCAAGGATGATAGTGACCTTTTTTGCATTTGTTAGGGCTTTATAATTGATGAAAGCCTTCTGCTACAGTTGGACCATTTGTGTCTCCTGCAAAATCCATGCCGAGATGTAATTACTAATACAGTAGTAGTGAGGTCTTCAAAAGGTAACTAGGCCAGGAGGGTTCTGCCCCTACGAATGGAATCAGTATCTTACAAAAGGGCCAGAGGGAACCAGACTGGCCCTTCTCCCACCACACCTTTACAGTGTAAGGACACAGCCTTTGTCCCATTAGGAGGATGAAACAACTATCTTAGACACAGATATTGAGCCCACCCAGACAACAAATTTGCTGGTGCCTTGATCTTAGATATTCCAATCTTAAGAACTGTGGGAAAATAAATTTCTGTCACTTGTAAATGACCCANGCTGTAGTCTTTTGCTATAGCAACAGGAATAGACAAAGAGAACTGCTAGCTGGTGATTTTATCTAATCTTCAAATGGTCTCATAAGAAAGACTAGGATTTTAGCTCCCATTTTTCTAATGAGTAAAGTGAAGCTTAGAGAGGTTAAAATCCCTTGCCTAAAGCCACTTGTCCATGCTAGCACTAGAACTTCAACCTTTGACTCATGTCTGAACACTGTGTTTCCCATAAAGAGGGTCAGAGCCAACATGGAGTCATCCCAGCTTCCACCTGAGGGTATGGACATCCTTAGATGTCTACAGCTTCTCCTCCCAGAAACAGACTCCACACAAAGCAGAAACTCATTGCACAATGGTGGAGACAGATGATTAATTGAGGTGAGGGTTGAGGAAACAAGTGGTCCCAGGTCTTGTGCTTGGCCTGGACTCACAGGTTCTGCCTCTGCCAACATGTGCCACAGAGATGAGCTGACAATGGCATCACCTGCACTGAGTCTTTGTGTCAGGAGGTAGTCATGGCAACTCACTTGCTTCCTCAGCTGATGAGTAGACAATTAGGCAGAATGGAGGAATCAAGTTAATTGCCTGTCATCTCTTCTCTGCTCTCTGTGTATTGATTTGAATTAAGCCTTTCTAGTCATCTAATGTCAGCAGATACCAAATGAAGAGCACAGACCTGGGAGCCAGGATCTCCAGCAAATAACTATTTGTAAATGGCACTCTTAACCTCTCTGCCTCCCTGTGTGTTTCTGACCCAAGCATTCACAAAAACAAATCTCTTTGACTGACCTCCCTTGATTTCTGATCTGAAGTCTCTGAGTTGCCAAATGGTAACTGTTTCTGGTATCAAGTCCATTCAACTAGGCATCCCCTCTTCTTCAGAGTGGAGATAAAAGAATTCAGATTAAAGCCTTATTTGTTGAAACCCAGGGTGGCACAGAGAGAACAGGAACATAAATTGGTGGTGGACATTCCACAGTGTGTGTGTAGCACACATGGGGGTCTAGGGTCCAAATTCTAGATGTATTATGTGACAAGTGGTACCATCAGCTTGGCTGCCACCTGGTCCAGAGCTACAAGAGATCTTGAGAAATGATGGATGGCAACATCCTATCCCTACAGTGTCATTAATGTAGTCAGATGTAATTATTTGTGATTGCTTCCATGGTCTTTGTTCTGATTTTTAGCGTTTGGGGGGACTACTCTTTCTGAAATACCTTTTCTACGTTTTAAAATCATCTCAACTCTGAGAGTATTTGTCCAGAAAGTCATCTCAAAACTGAATTTGTAGTTACTAAACACCCAGAATCCTGTATTTTTCAAATAGACAACAAGCAGGTGAGCATTATATACATAGATTACCTCCTTACTTGACCCTAGGCTTCTTGAGGAGGCTGGGGAAATGACTATGTCTTCCTGGACAGTGCTTCTAGGTACCCAGTACAGTGCCTGACACATAAGAAGTTGATGAACTTGATTTATTGACTAAATGGTTGATTTAAGAAAATGGGTAATGAAGGACGATGCTCTAGAACAGGGAAATGTTTGCTTATGACCCTGAGTTGAATGTTGATTGGAATATATTAAGATTTCTGTACCATTTGCAGCTTACTCAAACAGTGTGGAAAAGTTTGATATTTCCTTGGATTCTGAAAGAGGCTTCTCCAAGAACTATACCCTGGTTTATTCAGTCCAATATTTCTTCTGCTACTTATGGTCATGTTGGCAATGAAAATATTGAGCCCTAAGATTGAAGGTGCTGGCTCATGGTAGGAACTGGGGAGGAAGAAAGGGGTGACATGAGGGTCTTAGGATGAAGAGGATGCAGTGAGAACTTTGGAGACATATTTGGCATTTCTCTTGAAAGTTCTTGGACCAGACCAAAAAAAAATCTGGGAAGTAGACGTTGTACAGACTAACAGACACTGTGGAACCAAAGGGAGCTTTACAGTTTAAAGGCAGAAGTGACAGTGTAACTTTACATTGTATCTATATGGAGCTAAAAGTTTTTACAAGTAGTGGGGGAATGTGGCCAAGTGGAATGAGCATGGAGCTGGGATTCAGTACAACTGACTCTCATTAACCAACTGGGGGCCACAGTACCAAGCCTTGGTTCTCTTTTATGTAAGAGAAGGAGAATCCAGAACCAATCAGTCTCTAGAGATTGTGGATTTCCTATGCTACAGCTTAAGACTTGAACATGGCAGGAGGATGAGACCAATATCTTAGGCTGGATTCCAGGAAGTTTATCTTAGGCTGGATTCCAGGAAGTTTAGGTAGTTGGGTAAGTGCTCTATGTCCTACCACAAGCTTATAGTCTACTTAGGAGACAATTTATGTGCACAGTGCTTACCCGCCTGTTGTCTATAAAAAAAATAGGATTCATAGTAGCCCCAAATTCAGCTTCGAGATGGCTTCATGGACAACTACTGTCAGAGTTGAGACATAATTTAAAAATGTAGGAAAGTTATTTGGATATAGTAGACGGTTGATGGGGTAGGATTAAGTTCATCTTAGGATCTCCGCCACCTCTCCTCTTTGGAAGGAAGCCATATGCCAGCATAGGAATCAGGTTCATGGACATTCAATCCCTTGGCTCTGACTGACAGTGTTTGGCCTGCAAGAAAGTGTTTAACCACCCTCTGTCTCAGTGTTTTCATCTATAAAATAACCTTACCTAAGGTTATTATAAAGGTCGGTTACTTGATACCAAGAAAGATAAAAGGGACTGGAGGGTTGGCTCAGTGATTAGGGGCACTTGCCCCTCTTCCTGAAGACCTGGGTTCAGTTCCTGGTTCCAACAGGGCAGCTCCAGTTCCAGGTTATCCAAGGACCTCTTCTGACCTCGGCAGACACCAGCATGCATGTGGTGCACATACATACATGCAGGCCAAAGTCTCATATGCATAAAATAAAATGAAGTGAAATAAAAAATTATCTGTTGTCACTCTTCCTCACAAAGGTATTAATACCAATGCTTATATTTCTGCCTCTAGATTCTGATTGTTTTTACATAGAATTTTATAATATATCACTCCACAGGCTCATCTGTCTTTATTTATTTTGAATGGGGAAATCTAGACATCATAAACCTTTACTTTTGTGGATTTAAGTGTTCAGGACTCAATTTTGCTTGTAACAAAAGCCATACTTTATGGCACTAAATAGAAGAGGCAGTGGGCAGAGAGGATTTGGGTTTTCACACTGTTACAATACCAATTATTATAGATAATAACACTTGTAAGTGCTGGAAGCAAAGCATTCCGGACTATCAGACAGCTAACTTGTTAGGGTCAGACAAATAAAGACTAGGTGGGTGAGACCTTGGATTCTTTGTGAAGCTCTTGGGCTCTTTAAAGTTTGAACAGCCTGCCAGCCACTAGCTGTCATGCTATATACCAATGCTCTTAAAAGTAAATTTATTGAAGTTCAGGCTGACAGCATTTCATAAATTATCCATAAATTTGATCTTGATTCTGAAATCAATAAAAAAAAATAGCTTCTGTAGGTGAGAAGGTAAATGATGTGCATATTCTAGCTCCTTCTAAATGCAATTTTGAATGACATGCACAGATTATTTCTGGTGTTTTTTTTTCTCCTTGGGTCACCACACCCAGTTTTTGTTATGCTCGGAACACAGTTGTTAGAGTGGTGATGTTTAGGATTTGACTAGGGTTTTATGAAGATTGTTATGTGATGACTTGGAGCAGCTGTCCCCCAATACCCTCAGTTCTGAGGCCATTCGCGGGTCTAGGCAAGTCACTACCACCCACACGGGCAAACATAAGGGCAAGGGGAGACTAACATCTTTGAGGACAGCTGCTGCCTCGGTCATTGTTATCTACTCAGATAATCTAGGAGGCAACTAGCACTTTCCAAGCGCTCGGTGGATATCAAGGCCTGAGTTTTGGGCCTCTGTTAAGTAGATGGAAGTTCCTGGCTAGGAAACCCTTCTAATGACGAATAGCACATGGAAGGCATATTCTAAACCACAAAGTCAGCCATGACAGCAGAGGAAACTGCCTTACCTTCTTCACTTAACTGTCTTGTCTTGAATGATTCTGGAAATCAAGACACTAGAATTGTCTTGAGAAAGTCAGGGAATAAAGCAACCCCCGCCCCCTCCCGCCAGCCAGAGCTAACATGTAAGGGCAGTAAGGGTAGAAACAAAACCCAAGTCCCAATGTGGGACAGTGTCTGCTCCGGGGTGAGCAGACCCTCACCAAATGCAGCCGATTCCATTCCACAGAAAGGTATAAACATTTGGCCTTGCCGTTCATGTTTCAGAATAGAGTGAAGAAAAGCAAGGGAATGGACCCCATGGATGCTCGAGGTTAACTGTGCTGACAGTTAATTACAGGTCTGAAAGAAGAGGAACTGGCTGTCTACAAGACAGCTTCCTGGCTGTGATTTCAAGGACCCCTGGCAGGGTGAGACTGCCGAGACCTGTTAATTTTTCTTTCACTCCAATGCATCGTGTCTCCAATGACAATTCTCTGTATGTGTCCCATACACTTTTTTATCAACTTCTTTCTGAGTTATTACCTAGCACTTAGCAATTTGAAGACTGGCAGAATGAAGTCAGATGTAAGCTGGGGAGGTAGACCACTCTACTGTGGAATAAACAGTTGGTTATTCCTAGCCAGGGTTGTCCTTCTTCATGAATCTTCAGATCACACATACCAGAACACAGTGTAGTCATTCTAAGCAGACGCTGGTGGGCAGGGATCCAATCTGCCTGGCATCTTGAAGTGGGTAAAGGGAGTGTGGCCTCTTCTCCTCCTTCAACAGGACAGGATCTTGAGGAAGGCTTTGCGGAACTCCACATTGAAGGTGGTATAGATCACAGGGTTAAGAGCACTGTTCACGTAGCCTAGCCAGGTTGTGGCTCTGTAGAGCTCTGGTGACACATGGCATGCCTGACAGTGAGTATTAAGAACATGAGTTAGGAAGAAGGGCAGCCAGCAGACAATGAAGGCTCCTGGGTTGCAAAGAAAGAGAGAATGTGGGTAAGGAGTTTGCTCATCATTTTCCTTATATATGAAAACAACGCGTAAGTCATACACTGGGCCCCATGCTGGGAGTTTTACATGGCATTCACTTTCTGTTTGCTTAGCTTGGCTTCCACTCATTGGTTTGCCTTTTCATTCATTAATGCTATGTGGCATCTGTGCTTTACCAAACTTTAATTAATTAGATGTCTGAATTCAGGTTTTTTATTATAAAATTGAAAATTGGCCATATACATAGTAGAAAACTTGAGAAACACAGGAACACAGAAAGAAACGAAGAAACACTCACTACTCAAAGACAATCACTTTTGACATCTTGATGAATTTATTTTGTTCATTTTTTTCCTTATTTAAAATGATCTAGGTATCATCATATCATACGACAGTAGGGTTTTACCTTATTTTCTCACTTGTATTTTAAAATAGGTAAATATTTATTAAACGCCCAGTGTGTGCCAGACACTTTCATTGATTCATTATCACCCGATTTATACGTTATCATTCTATATGACAACTCAAATTAAATGGCTTTATAAATTTCACTTAAGAGTTTTTATAAGAGTTAATATTCATCTAGAAACCTTTTTAGTTGTATTTTAGAGATTTTATAACTGAATTTCCAATCTTCTTTAAATGTGGCTATGATAGCCCCCACCATGGCACCCAGCACTAGCTTCAACTAACCATCTAACCCAAATTAGCAACCCAGACTTACCAAGCACAATGACCACCATCTGGGTGGCCTTCTTCTCTCGAAGTGGCACTCCCCTGGGCTGCAGAGGCCCCAGCTTCAGGGATGTGGATAACCTGCCGTTGCTGAGTTTTCGAACCTCTAAGCTGAGCTTGGGCGCCATGGTGGGGCTCAAGGAGTTCCGAGTCCTATCCGCCCCACGCATCCCTCCTCCTCCTTCTTGGCCTGGGTCCCTCAGGGCGGTGTCTTGGCAGATGCTGTAGTAGCGCTTCAGCTCCCCGTGTGTCTGGCCAGGAGAGAGGGGCTGCAGGTGTGACAAGAGAGGGTCCTGGCATTTCTGGGGATATTGTTTGTCTTCTATGTGCTCCTGAAACGGAAAGACAATGAAAAGAAAAAGGAAGAAACCCTCCTTGTGTACAACCTACCGGGGGCGTGGTGGGACCAGAGGAAGTTACGGAAATGAAATCNGCTTCCGACTTTACAACTGAAAAGCAGCTACCCCATAGAGCATTCCATCATCATAGCAAACCATGAGGAAGGCACCCTGGCATTGTAGTCTGGCCTTTCTGAGTTAGAAAGACCTGGTTATAGCAATTAACATATTAAGTGCCAACGTTGGGATGGAGTCGGCAAAATCGGGAATGTGGGAAACTCTACAAGAGAAATGCTTTGAGTTCTTAAACAAACAAGCACTTATGAGATGTAAAAGTATGGGTCTTAGATACTTGGGATTTGATTCTTTTTTTAAGATTTATTTATTTATTGACTTAATGTGTACTGGTGTTTTGCCGTACATTCTCGGTGTGAGGATGTCGGATCCCTTGGAACTGGAGTTACAGTTGTGAGCTGCCATGTGGGTAGGGAATTGAACCGCGGTCCTCTAGGAAAAGCAGCCACTGCTCTTAACCGCTGAGCCATCTTTCCAGCCCAGGGATTTGACTCCTAAGTGTGTGTATATTTGTAGGTTGGAGCATAGATGAAATAAGACTCATCACAAATTGGTAACTGCTGAAGCTAGCTGATGGTGACTCTGGATTTGTTTTGTCTTTTCATTTAAAAACTTTTTTATATATTTAATTTTGCTTTGTTTTAAGATTGGGTGTCATATAGCCCAGGCTGGCCTTAAATTTGCCACAAAGTTTATAATTCTCCTGCCTCCACCTCCCAAATACCTGGGTTATAGGTATGTACCGCACTTTTACTTTTGAAATTTTAAATATCAATATTTAAAAAGGGGGGGAAAAAGAAAGAAAACTAAGATTTGCATCATAACTTTCCTACTTAGTAGTGTTATCCTTCAGGAAGCTCTAACTGTCTCTAAGTTTCAATTGTAAGATAGAAAAAAAAACTAGGAAAAATAGACTATGATCTTTTTCTGGTATTTTTGCCTGGCGAAGGGGATCAATGTACATGTTTGACATTTGAACTTTCCACATTTGAAAGATTAGACATTTGTGTCAATCTTGAGCAGAAAGAAGGATTCTGCAATTCCTACTACCAAAGTCATAAAGGCCAGCTGTTTTCTTCCTTACTCTTCCTCTCTCCTGTCTCGCCAGGTAAACTAGCAGCTTTGGTACCTGAGCCAAGCCCAGACAAGGGGAGATTCATGTATGAATCTTTGGGTTGGAGATTTCAGAACTGCTGGCTTTTGTTTTGATGTGATTTCCTAATTAATTTCCTAATTAGTATAACTATATTATATTAAGCCAATCTATAGTCAAGACAATATTTATGATTAAGCTGGCACCTATGATCTGAAAATCACAATATTTAACTTCTAGTGTGTTACTTCTGAAGGTTACTTGTGGGGGTTCTAGTTGGGGTTGGGGATTAGTTCTTGGGAGTGTTTCTACAGAACTGAAGAACGTCCTGCTTCCATGTCACCAATGTGAATAGTCTGTCCTACAGGAAGAAAGTGACCCTTCCAAATTCCAAATTGGTGATGGTATTTTTCAGTTTGCTGTGTAAATCCTTAGCCCTACTGCCATAGCTGATGTGGGCAACACTGATTCCTCCATAGCTGGCTGTCTGGCAGAGAGACTTCAATTCCCAGATGGTAGGACAGAACCTAACTCTCCACCCTCCTGGCAATGCAGCCTCATGGCTCTCCAAAGCTTCCTGTGAAGTCAACACTTTTCCTTCAGCCTTGGCATCTCCTCAGACCATGGATCTGTCATGTTGGTTTTACACTGCTTNTCTATCTGTTCTCATTCACAGCCAGAGTCTCTAATTGCTACATCAGGCCTGTGGATAGAGTTGTTAATGAATTATAGAGAGACGGGACAAGACTCAGCTCTTCATCATTATCCATTTTTAAAATTTAATTTCTAATGTGAGTTTGGGAAGAGGAACTCTGGTCTCATATTTGACATCTTTAGGCTCTTTTGTGCACTATGCCAGTGAGGCATGCCAAGGGCTGGCTTGAATTGGGAAGGCAAGGCTTAGGGGGACCATGAAATTGTCATGACATTTTTTTTGTACACAGTTAGTAACAAACAGAATACTTGAGACTTTTCTTTCTCTGGCTCTTCCTATGTGTCCATTTCATTGACATCCTATTCCCTCTACTGCAGGTAGCTCTAGATGGCATCCTCACACAACATCAATGACTCCAGTCATTGAGATCTATCCCACTAGTCCCATAATTTCTGAATGTCATTGGATGAAACCCATTCTGAGACTTCACGTAGACTCTGGGATCTTGGCATATATTAGAAATCATGTGTGGGATCAGTGAGGAATTCCATGTCGCCACAGGAATGAAATAAGACAAAATAACATTTAGGGAAAAGATCTTTCACTCTTTTTCCTTGATCCAAGACACGGCCTACTTACCATTTGTCCCGTGGCATCTGACAGAAACCTGGCCCTTATTGAAAACTGCCGAATGGGATGCAGCCGCAGACAGGAAGGCTGGGGCATTTGAAGGAGAAACAATCAGTTGTGGGATAATCTCTACAAACCGAACCATGTCATATGTAATTAGGTAGCATGACAGTACTTGGAAGGCGCTATGTTTGTATCTTAAGCCTTAGGTCACGGTATCCCATTTCATGGGGACCAATAATCTTTTTCTATGCAAGTCCTAGGACTTTGACTCTGAGGGTCTGATCACAGGTCATCAGCGATTGGGCTAGACCCCCAAACTGGT
This sequence comes from Neotoma lepida, assembly GCA_001675575.1. Taxonomy (NCBI): domain Eukaryota; kingdom Metazoa; phylum Chordata; class Mammalia; order Rodentia; family Cricetidae; genus Neotoma; species Neotoma lepida. Next base: position 20,141 of record LZPO01044725.1, read on the forward strand.
TCTGTCTTTAAGACTAAACTTAGTCTTTCTCTCCCCAGGAAGCCCTGTCCTGAACGTATTGGTCATCCTCTTAACCTCTGCTGCACTTTATATTTGGGCATCTCATTGCTTTCACTCCACACCTGACAAACATCCTGGTCAGTTTTGAGTGGAGGTGAGGTTTATTTTCATGTCCAGATTCCAAGCTCCATGAAGACAGTGGCTGTTTGATATAATGGTCCTTACACTAGTTGGTTGGAAGTGATTGNTATTCATGGCAGAGAAGCCACCATAAGCCAGGCAGTAATGTGAGCAAAATCTAAAGCTCAAGGAACTGAAAGATCAGTGCTAAGGCTCCAAATACCCTTTGTAGAGCCTAGGAAGACCCACTAGCTGGTCAGTNCCTCGACACAGGGACAGATCAGGAAGACAGGTGTCAGTGGATGATTCTTGGAATGAGTAGTTTGAGGAGACAAAACAAAACAAAAAAACAACAAAAGAACAAAAAATCTCTGGGAAAGCAGTGCATGGTACAGTACAGTGAAATACTACTCTGCTTCCATCCCAGTTCAATAAAATCAAACCTTGTGGGATGTCTGAACGGCTGCTGGTGGAAGNCTCTGAAGAGAAGTGGAACCGTTTAGAAAGTACGCTATTAGTTTACCAAGTAAGGTGAGATCTAGGGAGACCCAGGACACTCTCAATATTGGATTTCCTACTCTTAAAGCACACACAATGCCAGCTGAGTAGAAGGTGATGGGAAATCTGCCTCCTGGGTGTNGATACNGGCACCACCTGCATGGATGGACATGTGACTGGAGGCTGGGGGCTGCCGTGTCTTCCTCTAGTTCCCGCCAGGCATGTACCTGCTGCGGGAATCCAGGTCTGAGGCTGATGCATTGGCTGTTCTGGCGAGTGAGGATCCGTTTCCGCCTCCTTTGTCTCAGCACCATGTAGATCCTGGCATAGACCAGGACAGTCACCCCGAAGGGAACATAGAAGGACACCACTGAAGAGTAGATGACAAAATCAGGGTTGGAAATGGAGCAGATGTTGGGGTNCCCTGTGGGTGAGAGAAGGGGAGAAGGCAACACAATTATCCGAGCGTTCCTCCTCAGTGTGGGGCGCTGAGCATTAGTTCATATGACGTGATGTGGGGGTGTGGAGAGGAACGAGCACTTTCAGGCACCCATGTTGTCAGCGCTCCAAAGAAGAAAGCTAATTCATCTTCATACCTCTTGCAGTTGGCTTCAAAAAAAAATTTCCCAATGATTATATTCCAGACACTGATCTGAACGGAGGCTGTGAAGATGAATGAGNCACCGTGTCTGCCCTTGAATCAAGGAGCAAACANTCTAGCTAGACAGGTGATCTCTTCCATGCAAATGGTCAGTTGTAACCCAGAGGAATGTAGTCTNGGAGGCTAAGGAGGGCCATAGAACAGGAGAGCAGAGGCTTCTGGGAGGATGGCACACCTAGGAAAGAGTCTGCTGGTGTGGAGGCAAGAACAGATGGTTGAATGTAATAAAAGGAAAAGGCTTCTTCNGAATCCAGGGTGTGAGCCGGGTGGTGATGGACTAGAAGACAGCAGTCGGGGAATCCCAGCACTGGATAGGATGGAAAGGGAGCNGGGAAGGAGACTGTGAACTCAAAAGGGTCCTCAGCCCCTGAGCTGTAGAGATGGCTCAGTGGTTAGGAGCATTTGCTGCTTTTGCAAAGGACTCAGGTTCATCTTCCAGCACCCACATGGCAGCTCCAACCACCTGTAACTCCAGTTCCAGGGGATCCAACACTATTTTTTCTGGCCTCTGTGGGTTCAGACACACACTATGCACACACATACATNCTGGTGCTCACACATAGACATAAAGATAAAGATAAATGTTTAAAAAAATGAAGANTTCTTGCCCCTAATGTATGGNCCAGGGTACCACTTCAGCTTCTCTTTGGGAAGCCCTATGATGTTGCCTTCTTCTGAGAAGATGTGAGGAGTTATCCAATACCCAGGATAAGGCCAGAGACTTGTTCCATCTTGAAACAGAGAAGGGAAGCAAGCTAACATCTGCCAGGCAACAGGCCAAAGGCTTCAGTTACATGACCTTACCCAGTCATAATGGGAGGGGACATTACTGTTTCCATCCTTAGATACACAGGCTGAGTTCAGAAAGGTTTACTAAGTGGCCGAAGGTAACACAGCCTGAAAGATACTTTTCTCTAGCCAGCCTGACCCCAAACNGATTTTCCTTTTGTAATTTCCACTTTCCTCCTTCTTCCCNTCCCNGGACAGGGCACTTCTGTGCCTCGTCCCACAGTATCAGCAACAGCTGTTGGCACACCCGCTCCAGNCTTCACAGAAGAGTGGCAGCTCAGCCCCAAATCTGACCTTGGGAGATGTGCCCTGAGATGTGAGATGGCAGAGAGGACAGTGGCCACTCTGTGCTAGAGTCTGCTTCTTGGTCTTCTGAAATGGGTTGAGGACAGACAGCCCTGGGTGTGAGCCATGGACCTGCTGCTTATCAGCTACATGCTCTTGGCATTGTCACCTGAGGTACCCAGCTTTAGTTTCATTATCCACAAAAGGATANCAATATTTCTTGCATAATAGCAATGAGAAATAATGAGGATAAATGATTACTATGATTATGATCATTTTTTTTTTGTTATATCATTGTTGTTTACCTCTTCTGGGTTTTTTTGGACCTAAGACATGAAGTAGCGATTGAAATAAAAGTTTGGAGAAAGACTCACAGAGAACAATGTTTGTGGGGAAGGGAAGAGAGAAAGTTAAGAACTAAAATGAATAGAGAGAGTGTGTCCAGCACCCAGGGAGGCGTTTCAGTGACAGNATGGCCCAGAATCCTTCCAGGCTGCNCCCAGATCCTCTCATTCTGTTGNNGATGGGATGAAATTGATANCATCTCACCAGANTTTGCATCAGCATCCCTTAGCAAACAGCACAGACGGCCCTGAGTAGTGATCACNAAGCCAACATCTTCTGTTCTGGGGACAACGAGGTTGGGGGCAGGCATGGAGTGGCAGCTGGTGGGCCTTCTCTGTCTCTAGGGANCCATGGAGTCGTGATCAGCCCTGCCATTATGAAAGTCAGCTCGCCTGCTGTCACCGGCTGGCCCAGATCTCAGTGCCACCTGTGGTGAGGAGGAGTCTCAGCGTGTGTTAGTAAGAAGGGCCAGAGGACTTANTTTACAGAGAGATTTAGCNCNCTGCCGGTCTGNGTGAGCTGAGTGTTCCACATTTGTCCCTGTGCACACANTCCCTCCCTTTCTCTGCCTTCCTTGCTACTGGGAGGCCGACTTCCATAAATGAACTATTTTTGAAAATAACAGAGTCAAGAGTACTCTGTCACACATACANACACACACACACACACACACACACACACACACACACAAGGGCCCTGGCAATCTGGGGTAGGAGGCAGACTGACATAGATAGAAGTCTGTGTGTATCTCATTACACCTTATGAATGTTTTATCATGTGCAAGCATTTATTTTTCCATTAAAAATATTGCAACTGTGTGGATAAAGGAAAGAGAGAACGAAGTTGGAGCCACTAGCTATTTCAAGGTCATTGACCATGATGGGCCTCATCTACAATCTCTGGACTTGCTTTGTCATCCTTCCTACTTAACCCACTGAAGTCAACTGCTGTCCACACTCTGATCAAGCTTTGAAGCCCCTTCCAGAATCCCTCCCACTGTGCTATGTGGTCTCACATCTGCATAGCAGGCAGGGAGACACTGGAGTCAGGGGCTGATGAGTGCTGTGGGTGGGCATCCCGTCATCAGGCAGCAAGAGGCCTCACGCAACAGCAGTCCTGAATGCTTCTCTGGTGAGTCCTCAAGAGGTGGTTTGGGCAGCTGAGGCTCCCTCAGGAGACACAGTGCTTCTGTCTGATGATTGATTTAAATCAGTACTGTGTGGGAGCATGGTAGTTACTGAGTGGATATGTGAATGAGGAAAACAAATAGGAAAATGTACAAATGAGCATTTTATCTAGACACACACTGGCTGCAGGATGCTGGGGGANGACCAGATAGGCACGGGGACTCTCTAATATCACTACCTAAAATTTGAGAAAGAAAAGGGGCAGGGGTGAACACAAAGACATATCTGCTTACTCAGCTTTAAGGAGGACATGCTAGGTTCAGAGTTCCTAGGCTGGGCAGTAAGACNCTAAAGACGACCCTGGGAAGATGGCTCTGTGGGTGAGGTAAGGTAGAAGCGCTGTAGAAGCACAAGGATGTGAATCTGAAAATCCAGCATGCATGCTCAAAGTCAGGTGTGTATGCCTGTAACCCTGGTACTTGGGGTGGGAGTGGGCATAGGCATGGGGTGGGGGCAGAGACAGGAGAATGCCTGAGACTTACTGTCCAGCCAGTCTAACCAAATCAGTGAGCTCCAGATTTAATGAGATCTTGTCTCAAAGAAATGAGGAGAGCAACACAGGAAGACCCTGAATTCTGCCCTTTATCCACATATGCAACATGCACAAGTGTATGCACACATACACACACACCACACCACACACACACACCGTATATACACATGCACACATACGCACACCACACCACACACACACACACACAAAGAGAAAAGAAGAGACAACAAACAGCTGAAACAAGGAGGGCCTTGAGGTTCCTGTGAGTTCGGCTGAGAACTTGAGCTCTATAGTGATGTGAAGAGCAAGGTCGAGAGAAGGTTGACTTGAAAGACTGATGAACTTTAGACTTGTTGAAGATTTGACCTCACTTCAATTCCAAAGACGGCAGATGCTGATGAGCCTGATTTAGGATGAGTCACTATCCTTCAAACAGTGTGCTTTTATTCTTCTTTTTAACTTTTGAGCAGCCACGTTCCCCCTGTCTCCGGTGCTCTGAGAGCTGGGTGACATTTCTATTGCTAAAATCAAGTAAATAACCATTTTCTTTTTCCTAAAGGAAAATCCATCCAGCTGATAAGATTTTCTTAACTCTAAGTCCCCTTACCCAGAAGAATTCTTAAACCTGATCACCGGCTATTGCTTATTCATTCTAGAACTCTCTTTTAAAAACCACACAATGGTATCTGATTTAACAGAAATTCAAATACTATTTTTCTTATCTATGAAATGAAAGGACTTGAGCTCATTCANAGATCTTTAGAGTTGCCCTCTTGCTACAACCTACATCTTCCTCTGCATTNTTAGGGGTTGTTGATTTGATGGTTGACTGAACTTCTGGGCCTCTGGTGGAGCTGGGGCAATACCATTCAGCCAGGCCCTACAGCTCTGGAACTCTCCATTAAAAATATTGCAACTGTGTGGATAAAGGAAAGAGAGAACAAAGTTGGAGCCACTAGCTATTTCAGGGTCATTGACCATGATGGGCCTCATCTACAATCTCTGGACTTGCTTTGTCATCTGCCTCCTGCTGCCCTTTTTCAAAGAACAGGAGCAACTCTAAGTTCAAAGTGGCTGAAGTTCAGCTTGCCTCCGTGGTCTCTAGTTCAGTACCACAAGTGGCAGGCCACAGCCTTAAGTGAAAAGCTCTTCGTTACATTTCTTGAAGTCAAGCTATGCTTCAAATCAGGTGGAACTGGCAACACCTGAGGCCCTTTCCACCTCTACTTGTCAGAGAAGGAGTAACAACAAACTGGTCGAGAAGAGTCATTTGTACTGGGCTACTGAACTTGTCGATGGGAAGTTGGCTACTGAACTTGTCGATGGGAAGTTGCTGGAGGGGCTGTGTGGCAGTTTGAGTGAGAATGGTCACCATAGGCTCATATTTGAATGCTTGGTCACCCAGAAGTGGCACTATTTGAAAAGATTAGGAGGTGTNGCCTTGTTGGAGGAAGTGTGTCCTTGGCTGTAGGCTTTGAGGTTTCAAATGCCCATGCTAGACCCAGTGTCTCCCTCCCTGCCTATAGACCAGGACGTAGCTCNCAGCTACTTCTCCAGCACCACACCTGCCTGCTGCTGTGCTTCCTGCCATGATGAAAATGGACTAAACCTTTGAAATTATAAGCCAGCCCCAATTAAATGCTTTCTTTTATAATAGTTGCCATAGTCATGGTGTCTCCTCACAGCAATAGAACACTGACCAAGACAGGCCACATCTACCAGGATAACGAAGGTACATCATAGGGGTCAGATTGTGTCAGAGACCAAGGAGGGATTCTTTATGCCTGAGTTCTGCTCATGAATTCCCTGAACTGTGGTCTAGGAAGGGGCAGCTGGTCTTCCCTGTAACCACCCAGAGAACCACCACTGTTTATATCTTTCTTGGAGCAGATGTTCAGTTGCAGTGTAAGGCACAGAAAACTTTCTGTTACATAATCGCAACAATGACACCAGGTAATACCTACTAGCCCTTATAGTGGACCTTGCATTTGAATAATATGAGAATAATTAGAGGGGTTAGTACAGTGTTGCTAAGAAACTTAAACATAAAAGAAAGTCTGACTTGGTGGCAGAAGCATATAATCTTAGCTGCTCAGGAGGCTAAGGCAGATGGATTATAAATTCAAGGCCTTCCTGGGCAACTTAGTGAGCTACTGTCTCAAAAGCAAAGACAAACAAAATGACCTCCAACTGTAAACCAAACCAACCATCAAGCACATAAAAACATAAAGCCCAAAGTAAGAGAGACCCCAGNAGAAGCAGTGGGGGTCTTATACCACACACATGCTAGGTCACAAGTCTTTTTTTGATTCTCAATTTGAAAATCCTGGGACAATTTTCCTGCGTTTTGTTTCTAGAACAATAATGATGTCACCAGTGCCAACATGCTGCAATTAGCTCATCATTCTTCCCTTGCCACAGTGACATTAGCTGGGAACTGTCTACTGTCAGATTTGGAGACGGTTTCAGCTGTTCTCAAGATGTGTGTGTGTGCCTGTGAGAGGGAATAGCACCTCCTCCACCAGCACCCCAGAATATGTAAGGGAACCAGGCTCAGCCCGGGGAACTACACTCGTCCCAGCAAATGGTGACATGTGCTGGCAGCCAGCAGATAAGCAGTGCCTTGGTCAAGCAGTGGTACCCAGTTCCCATATGAGAGTCCCACATACAGGGCATTTGCACACTGAAACAAGGTAATGTGGTGACTTAACTATCTGACTAACCCATAGGGCACATTTAACACTGGCCACAAAAGATATTTTACTTTCACATAGTTCCCATAACCATTTCAATGGACAAT
>LZPO01044725.1:46978-60278 GCA_001675575.1 Neotoma lepida
CAACCAACCAACCAACCAACCAACCAATCAACCAACCAACTAACCAACCAACCAACTAACCAATTAACCAACTAACCAACCAATCAACCAACCAACCAACCAACCAACCAAACAAACAAACAAACAAACAAAATAGACTGAGGTAGGCGAGGATAGTATAGTGAAAACAAAAAAGAAAGAGGCCAAAAGCTTAGTAGCTAGAGGTTGATGCAGGACAACACAGGAACCTACAAATAATGTAGAACAAGATGCTTCATAGCTGTCTGAGACCAACGTGGCCAATGAGATGGGCTTAACTGTGTTTTGTTATGACGATATCTCCACATAATTAACCCTGCAAAGTCTCCAGTTTCCATCACGCATCTGATACCACAACATATCCCAAAGCCGACATGAGAACAGAAAAGGGAAGCGAACAATTTGGGACAAATCCTGTTTCCCAACTTTGACTCAATAATATCCCCCTGCCCCCCTTTAAAGTGTTCCAATAAGATGCTATCCTAGACGCCAGGCAGCATGATTCTCTTGAGAAGTCCACACTCTTNCCCCCCCATTATTGTATATTAATTATACAATGTAGTAGGTACAACACTCCCTCTTGATTGTGTACTTTTGCCTTGAATTAAAACTTCCTCCCAATTCCTTCATTTGTTTCTTCTGAATTCTTTCTCTGAAGGTAACAAGAACTTGGAAACACTGGCTAGAGATCTCAATCTGCTCTTTCTCTCTCTGAGACCCTCCCCCCAGCCTTCATTAGCAATAAAACCAGCTATAGGATTTCTTACCAACTTATCAATCTATTGTATGGCTTTTTCCATTATCTCCCCTTTCCTTCCAATTAGGAATCACAAAAGCCTGTAAAGATAATGGGAAAGCAAACCCAAGATCTGGGGGGGGCAAGAGTAGGTTGGCTGGAAGAGAGAAAAGTCTCATAAACCTTATAGGGCAATTATTTCCTGTCACAAGTTTTTTTTTCCTCATGTGAAAACCATATTTTAAAAGAAAAAACAATGAAAGAAAATGTGGCAATGGCAAGTTCCCATGGAAGTGACCCCAATATCTTAAGTATCTTCTGTACCCCTTTAGGGCCATCTGTCTCCTAAGCCTGGAAGGGGATTCCCAGCCCTACCTGTCTATGCTGATGGCACAGAGGTTCAGGATGCTGGCTGTACACATCATCACATCCAGGGTGACAAAAACATCACAGCAAATGCGGCTGAAATTCCAGACTCCACCTGTCACCTGGGCATTAGAGACAAGAAGGGTGTTAGTGCTTTCCCAGGAAGGAACAATAGCCCAGTCAACCCTCTTGCCTTCCCTAAGCTGCTCATCACGGNTGCCAATGCACCTTCCTGGCTCCCTGTGGTGTGTGCCATCAGTACCAGAGGGCTGACAGGTATAGAGGATGTGCTGGGATGTCTGGGATTGATTGCTAAGAAAGGGACAGAGTAGTAGAGTGCTAGTGCTAGGAGAGATCTTCAAGATTAATTAGTACGGGGATTCTNAGAGTGGTTCACAGTGGGATATTCATTAAGGACATAAATTTCTGAATACCCCTTAGATCTAGTGACTCAGAGTACTGGGATCTGAGCTCATGGACATTCATCTTAAAATAAGCACACCCCAGTTGTACCAAGGTTTGGCAATCAAACTCGAGGTTCAATCTCAGGGGTGCTCCTTGTAGTTAAGTGGTATGTGCATAGATACATCTTCGCCCATAGATGCACAGCTGTTAGCAAAAGAGTTTGGGTAGCTGCCCAATGTGTGCCTTGTGCCAAAACTGCCTCTCTGAAGCCCTCTGCCCAGTAGAGAGCTCACTATGTGCTCAGGAAATAAGCTAAGAACACATTTTACATAAAACATTACTCCAAAGCAAAAATCCCTGTGACTTCAGGTTGTAAAGCTTGGAAACATAAAAGACATCTATGAAAACNAGACTAATTAGTGTGACTNCCTTTGACCCCCAGCCTTGTGTCCCAAACCTCTAAGAGGTGAGAGAAGGCTGGGCCTAGAGGGTCAGAGGAAAGCAGGNATGGCCCTCGGCTAGGTGGGGCTAGCTGTGACCTGCTGTCNGTGCACAGAGACTCAACCTCCATAGCTTCCTGCAAGGAACACAGAAAGCATCAGGGTTTTAGGTGAATCAATTTATATGGGAGNATATTTCTGTTTTACTTTTGCATGTTTCTATAATCTAGTTAAATAAGCAANCTGTATCAGAGACAATGATACTTTTTGAAAGTCCATACACTGTCACTTATAGGCTCTGAGGCATGTGGGCTGCTGTTCTGGGGGATCATGGCTCACAATGCAAGTTTGTGTCACTGGCTGTTGATGTATTTTTGGTGTCTCNTTTGAGCAGGCTTGGTGGCTATCTAAGAGAATGAAGGGAANCAGATAGACCCAGCAGATATTGGTCAATGTGAGTAAAGCAGGGCTGTCCTCNGTCTGGTCCTCANCTGAGACCCTTTTGATACTTCCTGTGTCATGCCAATAAAGTAAGACCTGAAGGGTCCATCCTTCTTCTCCAATAGCTTTGCCTGGGTTTATTTCCCTCTCAGCCTACCATTTAACCTCTATATTTGGTCATCTTCAGGTTATTTTGACCAAAGATGCTTTGTTTAAAAGCAACCATGAAAAGTTAAAACAAGTGAAGTAGTCATATTTGTTCACTTGGTTCTGGATTTACTTTCTTCTAGTTAGACCACTTGGCTCTGTATAAATAAAGGCTAACATAAATTTACAGGGATGCTGAGAATGGACATCTTAGAAGGGGGGTTTATGGATTCTGATCTACACAGTCATTGTACAGTGACTCTAAAGAGACAGTAGTGATAGATGATTTTGATTACACAGGACAATTGCATGGCATGAAAGCTTTCCTCAAAAAACTGAAATTTGTGTTCCTAATTTCATTCAACGTATGTCTACTGTGCAACTGGAGTTTTGACTTGGGGAAAACATATTTTTTTTTCATATAACTGAGTGAGTGAGTATGTGTGTCTGTGTGTTGTGGGAAGTTTAAAGAAGAGGGAATAGTTAGGACTGCAGTCAACCTGAGTGCTTTCTGGTGGTTCATTCATTCATTCTTTCATTCACGTATTTACCAAACAAGCACTTGTGGAGCTGTAATAGTCCACAGAAGGAAGGAAGGCACAGGTTGTACGTTAACAGGTTTTGCAAAATGTATTACAGGGTGAATCCTTGAAGACTTATGTGTTAACTGGAGAAAGAAGGCATTTTATTATTATTATTATTATTATTATTATTATTATTACTATCGTGTGTGTGTGTGTGTGTGTATGATGTATATGGGCATGCATGCCATGGCATGAGCATAGAAGTCAGAAGAAAACTTAATGGAGCCAGTTTCTCTCCTTTCATTCTTATGTGGGTTCCAGGGATTGAACTTGGGTTGCCAGGCTTTTGGGGCAAACACCTTTACCTGGTGAGCCATCTCATCATGCCTGTACAATGCATTCTTGAATACACTAACTATGTATGTGTATGATCACTATGAGTGCCTAGTACATTTAATACAAACTAACATTTATTGAAAATTTCTCCTACTTGTATCACCTACCCACATGACCCATTCCAGGAATTTCTATGACTTTGAAGCTTCAGATTTTGAAAACTGACTTTGTTTTTTTACTGTATGTCCTATTACAGCTTTTTGAGGAGTGTATAACTTGATAGGAGATTAAATGACTGTTACTTAACCAGCTTGATAATGGCAGAGACATTTACTTGCTCACTGTTGCTCTGGGGCTCCTAGAGCAGGGGTTAGGCATGCAAATACCTCCGTCAAGATTGAGTGGTCTCTGACATACTAAAAGCCATTTATTGAATGCTTGCTAAGTGCCTGTTGTCCTGCAAAGCACTTTGCAGACATGGCTTCTTAGTGCTGATTATAATCCCCTGTGGGGCTGGAAGTGTCTGCAGAAGCCTTTGCTATCTTAAAGGTTCCATGAGTTCCTTGGCCTCTATTCTGTTGTTTGACCTTGGTGGAGTAGAAGATTGGGATTANTGAGGGACAGAATGTCACAGATGGAGAGTTATGTAGGCTTAGTGCCTGTAGAGAAATACACATTTACTTTATTTCTTGAAAAATATTTATTTCATGTATCTGAGTGTTTGCCTGCTTGTATATATGTGCACTACATGTTTGTGATGCCCATGGAGGCCAGAAGTGGGTATTGGATCCTCTGGAACTGTAGTTATAGGTGGTTGTGAGCACCATGTGGGTGCTGAGAACTGAACCTGGGTCCTTTGGAAGAGCAGCCAGTGTTCTTAACTGCTAAGCTATCTCTCTCTCTCTCTCTACACACATACCCTTTCTTTTACTTTTAACCATTATCTCTGGCCAAAAGTTTTCAAGACTATTGGATCAACCTCTTGGAATGTATTACTAAAGTCAGCAGACATCCAGCATCCACCAACCCTAGAGCTTAAAATATTATAACTTCACATCTGAAACTGTAGAAGAAATCTTCCTCCTCTGTAGCTCACCTAGCTCGTGTCCCAATCAAAGTTCTTTCTCCCATATTTTGTTTTTGACTTTGTCTCTTCTCTGGCTAGAAAAGTTCACATCACACTTTCCATGGCACAAATCAGATCCGTATTGTGAGGACAAGGTCACTCACATTTGCCTCAGAATAAAGGATGTTTTATTATTTTCTTTAAAGCTGAGTTGTTATTTTTGCATTGGTGGGATTATTGATAACTTTATTACACAGGAAGCAGTCTTAGAGAGGTCAAGCCCGCTGTTGAAGGTCACAAGGTTGGTAGAGGAAGATGGGGCATTGGATGCAGACGAGCAGGGCTGCTATAGAGAATCACACAGGGAGAAGCAGCTTGTGGAAAGGAACGAAGTGAGTGGACACAAAGGGAAAGGAAAATCAGGTAAGGCTTTTGTCTGGGGAACAGGCACCTTTCTGACTGCCTCTAACCCAGGATTGCAATCAGCGGTGGAAAAGACACTGGAGGCTGCTGTATGGGTCCTGTGAGGAAGGACACAGTGCCTTCTTGTTGAACTCACAAAAGGTTCCTCTCTGGAATGAGACTCCCGTTCTCTCTCTGCTTCCCTTTTCCAGGACCTGCCATCAGAAATCCTATTCTCTCCTTGATCTCAGCCGAGTGCCAAGAAGAAAACAACCTGATTAGCTGATTGAAGTGATTCCCACAAGATGCCATCACTTAACTTTTCTGGGAGCTCACGCATTAAAATAAATCTGTAACTGTAGGACACACACACACACACACACATACACACACACACTATACACATACACACTACACACACACACACACATATATGTTTATACTACAGTTTTCCACACCATGTAAATAACAGTAAAGGATGGAAATCAGAAGTGCTAAAACTATGATAAGTAACCAGCTCACATCATTTCAGAACAACTTAGGCAACTATGATGCCCATTTTGTAGGGAAATGGAGACTGGGGGGTGGTGTATTTACTTAAGAATACCCAGCTAGCAAAAAGAGCTAGACTTTTAACCTCTTCTGTCAACGCCTGTCCTCAAAGACTCCCACTTTGGCACTGCATTTCCCAGAAGTACACAGTTCATTTCTACCCTACTAGCATTAGAGGGAGGAGTTTTGACCTTTGTCCATCTATTTACCCAGAAAGCCATTGTTTTGTCGACTGCTCAGATGCTTGATACATGGCATGGATGGGTGTGTTGGAATGATTTTTTTAATCAGTTAAGGGTTTATTTGTATCATGAACTAAATAGAGAAAATTATTTGTGTTGAAATGAATTTAACCTGGTTTTGTTCCCAGGGTCTCCTAAGATGTGTATGAGTTGGGAGGAGAGTAATGTGTGAGTGGGTGTGGAGAAACTGAGGACCTAAACCAGAGACCCTACGAAAATAACGGAGGCAGTGTGATAAGTGCTGGTGGAGAGATAATACAAAGTGCTGAGAGATCATAAAAGGTGAAGTAATTTTTGAAATTAAAGCAGAATTTTTAAAAATCTGATTGATTTAAGGCTCTTTAGAGATATTTTTTCACCTAAATTCCGATGAATAACTCACTTCAGAATTATAGGCAGCCAGGTGGTGTTACTCTCACTTGCTAATGAACATAGCTAATTCCCTGTAGCAATAGAGAGAGAGGGTGGGGGGAAGCAAGACAGTGTCTTCAGGTACTGAAGTTGGCTATTGATTTTGAGCAGACACAGCCCAAGACAGCATTTCCTAAACTTACTGATTATAAGTGGCAGTCCCCAAATCACCTAAGGGTCTTGTTAAACAAAGGACTCACAGGTCCCACTCCAAATCAGTCCCTCAAGTGATTCTTACAGGGAGGTTTGGAAGGATTGGTCTGGGGGGCTGTCCCTAAAACGGGGCTCTATAAACATTAATTTTTAAGACAGGATTTCCCCATGTGGCTCAGACTGGCCTTTCTGCCTCATCTTCCTTAGAGCTGGGATTACAGGTGTATACCATGGTTTATTCATTTATTTTTTGTGATGTTGGAAATGAGCCCAGGTCCCCATGAATGCTAGACAAGTACTGAACTACTGAGTCACATCCTTGGTTTTCTTTAAGCATTCCTTTTTGTTTGTTTTTCTGAAACATGGTCTCACAATTCTTTGTTTGTTTGTTTGTTTGTTTCTAGCCCAGATTCTTGCATTTTTTTTAAGCGAGTAAAAAATTTGTGTGTCCTAGGATATGACAGTTTCAAACTTAACTCCTTATGATACAGGGATTCAAGCCAACTCCTACAACAAAACTCCAAAGCTTCCTCTCCAACCAATAGACAAAACAGGAAGAGAACTTTGCGGTCCCTCATTGGCAGATACTACACTCATCATTAGCATGGAAGTTACATAAAATAGCCATCATTCTNCAGCCCTTCAAAAAGAGTTTGGGGACTGTAGTGGTTTGAAAGAAAATGGCCCCCAAAGGGAGGGGCACTATTAGTAGGTATGGCCTTGTTGGAGGAAGTGTGTCACTGTGGGGGCAGGCCTTGAGGTCTCTTTTGCTCAAGCTTCCCTCGGTGTGTCAGTCAGTCAACTTCCTGTTGCCTGCAAGATGTTGGATGCTCCAACACTAGGTCTGCCTGCGCGCTACCATGCTCCCCGCCATGTAATAACGGACTGAACCTCTGAAATTGTAAGTGAGCCACCTCCATGAAATGTTTTCCTTTATAAGAGTTGCTGTGGTCATGGTGTCTCTTCACAGCAATGAAAACCTAACTATGACAGGGACCAAAGTTTTGAAGTTGGGGGTGAAGTGAGGTAGGAGGATGGGAAGTTCCAGAGACAAATAAAGATTAGAAACACCTCCAACTGTGTTCTATATAAGAAAACAGTGTACATTTAAAAAGCCCTGCCATCCCTAATTGCCAGAGAAGCCGGGGGTTGTGTAAATGTGCTACAGAGGATGGAGACTCTTTGGCCCAGGACCTTTGAGCCTTGGACGTTTCCTGGTCCCTTGGCCCACTCCCATTTTGGGGAGTATTTTTCTTTTCCTTAATAAAACGTCTCTATTTCTATCACTACCCATGTCTCTGGTCCAATTGTTCCAGGACACAAGATCCTGGGTGGGTACACTTTGCATTTGATCTGTGCCCATCACATGAGAACAACTAAGTTCTGTGAGATTTATATTTTGGTATGTACTGGTTTTTGGTTTTTTAATAAAAGTAAATGTATTTGTCTGATGGCCATCTGGCATGCTATAGCAAGGAGAAGGATACTTAGGCTTTTAGAACTAAGATCAGTAGGTGAAGGAAGCAGTTTGGGTTTTAAAAAATGTATCAAAGCTATGCAATTGACCAAACGCTTGATACTGCCTTACTATGTATCCCTGGCTAGCCTGGAACTGCATAGACCTGGTTTCAAACTCACAGAGATCCGCCTGCCTATCTATGTTTCTTGAATGCTGGGATTAAAGGCCTACACTACCACTCCAGGCTAAGGCTACTTAATGAATATTGGGAAAATGGCAAAAAATTTGTTTTTACCAATTTTGCATGAGAAAAAGCACCCTCCTTTTCTTTGGAAGCCACAGTTCAGGATGCAATAAGCAGACATATCATAGGATCCCTCATTTACTGATTGTGAAAATCAATTCAATTTCTTACATACTCTCAAATCCAAATTANAGCTATCTGCCTCACAATGAGAGTTTACTTCTATTATTTAGTCTAAGTTTTGGATATTGTACAAGGTTACAAGTCAGATCTGTTATAACTCTTGTGTTTCTTTTCCTCAAAAAATGAAGAAGTCAATATTTCAATAAACTTTATGTAAAACAGTCCTGACCATTCTACCTCTAGTTAGGTTGGGTGGTCTTTTGAGGCAGGCTCTTACTATGTAATTTTGGCTGTCCTGGAACTCATTATGTAGACCAACCAGACTGGTCTCGAACACAGATCTGCCACCCTCTGCTTCTTGAGTGCTGGGATTAAAGGCATAAGTCACCAGGCCTGGCTCTTTAGGCACTGCTTATTCCAGGGATCTCTTTGGGTTCATGTTCTCTTTCTCAGAATGTTTTAAAATGCNCCAAGTAAAAGGTAGAAGGGATTATAAATGCTACCACTTAGTATTTCAAGATGTCTGCAACAACCATGATGTACTTCAGAAATCTAAATGTCTGTGATATTACACTAAGGGTTGATGCTGATGTTCATAAATGAAGGAAGATGCTCAACATCATCTTAATGAAAATTATAATATAATGTAATATAATATAGTATGATATAATATAATATTTTCATTCATGTCGATGGGATCCCCAGGTAGCAGCATGTACAACTTATTAAAATATAACNGACCGTCCATGCTGTGAGGCAAAGGAGTCCATGTGGGGCTCAGTCACCCTTTTGCCAGAAAAGGACCAATTAAAGCACATAACAGCTAAATCTACATGTCTTCTCAATTTTAGCTTGTCCTTTGTAAGACTGTCACAGACATGGTGGAGAGAAATTTGGTTCATTCTGTGCCTGGTCTGATCGAATTGTAAATNCATTTTCCTTTAACAATGTCTGTTTTCCAATTTCCTATGGAAGAGAGGGAACCTACAGTGGGGAGTTGTGGACTTGAGTATCTGGTAACAGTTTTGGATCAGCCACCAAGGAAGAAAACCTGCTGTTCACCCCCACACAACTGGAGTGTGGAGGACTTTGAGCTGCTGGGGTCTTTCTCCTCTTTCCCATTGGTGCGAGCGTTGGCTACCTATCAATGTATATTGAGGGATTGGTAAAGGGAAGGGGCTTTGGGGGTTCCTGGTAAATGCTTGTAGTCCTGTGTTTGGTTTGTGTGGTGCTCTTCATGTCCTTTTTCTTCTTTTTTGTAGTGGGGATTGAACCCTTGCACATTCCAGGCAAGTGCTTTACTAGTGAGCTCCATCTTCTGCTCTCTTTGGATGTCAGCGGCACTGGGAATCTCAGGATGGGCTGCAGCTCTATGCTGCTTCTAGAGTGGCCTCAGCTCTCTTCAGNGTCCTCTGCTAAGATCAAGCTGGGATTCTTGATGGAGCCACAGAAATGAATTTCTGAAGTTACATCTCCAAGGCTTGCCAAAGAGCTTAAATGAGACCAGAGCGTATTTCTTGAGGTTTATTAGCTAGAATTANAGCTGGTTAGATAAAACCCTACACCACAATGTCATGTCAATGCTTTTTTTTTTAAAAAAAATTTTATCTTAACTTTAATTTTTATTTTAATATGGATACTCTCTTTTACCCTACAGGTCCTTTGAGTATATGTTGTGGCTTCCAGGTTAGTGTTTTTATGAGTTCCCAGAGTGTGCAAACTATTTCTCTGTTTCTGTATCTCTTTCTTGTGTGTTTTCTTGGGTTCCTTTCCTTCTGCTTGCTTGTTTTGCCCTATTCNGATGTATTGGTTTTTGTTTTATATTATTATTCCCATTTATTTTCTAATGAGAGACAGAAAGGAAGCGGGGGAAGGTGGGGAGGACGGGAGGAGTAGAGCGAGGGGAAGCTGTAATCAGGAAATATTACGTAAGAAAAAAATCTATTTTTAATTAAGGGAAAAAAGAGACATCTAGTCTTCTAAGTTCTTCAGAGGGANGGTAAATATATTTAAAGTACAGTTTATGTTTATAAAAAATTGCATTCATTAAATCTTAAGATGAAAGTTTTGTTAAGTTATACAATTTTGTATTGACTACAGAGATTTTGATAAGAATTTTCTTCCAAAAGAGATTCTTAAAAAATTAAATTTTACATTTGTTTTTTTCCCCTGAGTAGTCAAGAGAAACAGAAGGCAAGAGAGCATAAAATGGTTTTGTATGTTAATAAAAATGCATGGTTCTAAATACATTTGGGAATCAACATGTAAAATATCTAAATAAAATTGNTTCATGATGTTGTCTTGGTAAATAGTGGTAAGCAAGCCTGAGTACATTAAAAACAAAAGACAAANTTTCATTTTATTATTGCTGTGAGTTTCTTTTTCTAAGAATACTTTTAAATGTAAAATTATTAAGTATAAGATTTTGTTAAGGATGAACTATATGTAAAATCATGGATGCATATATTTCTCAGAGATCTTTCTGTTAAATTTGCTTGGCATGATGGGACTACCAAAGATGCCACTTCCTAGGAACAGTGGCCCTCAGTTTCCAGACAAGCTTTTCTATTACTCTGAATGTAATAGACAAAATCACTGTGTGCTTACCTCATAGCAGGCACAGAGGTAACTAATTCCTTGCATTTAGAGAGGGCTTAACTTGTTAAGATACGATTTTGTTAAATGTTCAGAGAAATTTCTAAACTGAGTTTTGCTAAGCAATCTTAAAACATAAATTTAAGAGATAAGGTATGAAAATCGAAGGACTAGCCCTATGTGTGGAAACATTTTTGCATGGTTTCTGGGTCTTTCTGCACATAAAATGTGCATATTTAGTCAATGCTGAGATGGGCTGGTTGTGCTGTCATCATGATAGGCTGATACTCAACACTAATTCATTTTTAATAGATAATATAATGCACTTTGTTATAAATAATGTTATGAGATTAAATATTTTAATATCTAATTTGATAGATATGTNCACTATAAGATGATTAAGCTAAAGCTGGTATTGTTTNCAAAAAGCAATATTAGGTTTAGTCTCTATGTTCATTTCATAATAGGACTCAATTTTTATGTTATAAGTAACAAAAATGTTCTTTGATGGATGTAATGTTACATGTACAGCTATTACAGTNGTTATCTATAATGTAATGCTATGCAAATGAATGTCTAATAGCTGCAACATGATAGAAATATCACTAGAAATTTATTCTTTTTATGTTTTTCAGATATGTTTGCATACAAACACAAATGATTCTGTGTATGACAAAAATGTCCTTGTTTTTAAAGAGCATTCAGCAAAAAGATATGGGGGCAAAAACATCTTATATTGTTTACACCTCAATTACATTGTGCCTTTTGTGAATATATATGCTTGTGCTACAAATGGCATCTATGGTATTTCTGGAATGTAGATATGAACTATACACATATTAACATATATAAATAACCAATATTTAGGAAGCTATCAAGAAAACTACACACAAACTCTAGACATGATCTAACATTCTAAAGTACTTCTCANTTAAGTGTTTGAGACAATATTAGACTACTTAAACACAAAACGACTAATTTTGGGTTGGGGATGTAGCTTGGTGGTAGATTCTTGCCTGGGATTTAGGGGTTCAGGGTTCAGTCTGCAGTACCAAAAAAAAGGCCCAATTTTACGTGGGTTATTTTTTTCCTCATTGCAAGCCAAATATCTTAAAAAGTAAAACCATATGATTTAAGGGATGCAGATGGCACACACATGCTTTCTGATTTCTGAAATATCATCATCTAATAAAAATCTAAGAATTGTATTAATATACAACAACCTAGATGAATTACACAAAGGTTTTCACAGTTGCTAGAGGCTTTTCAAGAATATGATAAGAAACTGTTGTAACTTGGTTAGCAATATCAGAATGGTTTTTCACAAAATTTTCTAGTTCTTTATACCTGGAACATCTGGATTTCCCTAGAATATCCTATGTTTAGTAAATTTTACAAAAGGGATGTTGAAAAATACAGATTTGATGCCCTNTTTATTGCATCATATTCTTAACAGAATCAATGTTCAATTAAGTTTCACTTTCGGTTGGGACCTTTTTTAATAACTATTTTACAGCCCTGGATAAATATGGCTGCCATNTATNTGAGATGCACTTGTGCTCCAGATAATAAGTCTATTTATAGTTATTGATAACATTTTTCAAAACTTGTAAGATGCCTGAAAAATTTATAAAGATTCAAATTTGCTTCGAAAGCAAGGAATTCTGTGTAAATATGATATTTATTTCCTTTTACATCTATGATCCCCCAGGATCTAATTTTTCTAGTCTGTAAAGCCTAAAAATGCCTTATTAAGCTGATGTNCTCATTAAGCTGAATGTCCTAAAAATGTCCTTATTAAGCTGAACTTGTTAATTGTTAATANCGATACCCTTTATGGGCCTATGCATGTTCCTGTTCCTGGCTAGTTACAGTGTTGAGGCAGAACAGGTGGAGAATGGGGTCAGAAAGGCTTTACACAAGAACTATGAATTAACAAATGAAAGAAATCAGTTGGCAGAAAGACTAGAAACCAACCTCAAAGCCAACGTAGTACAGATAGAACCTATGNGAACAAACTCCTGCTACACAAACGTTCGAGAAAGCCCTCAATATGCAGATCACCTGTAAAAACCTCAGCCTTTGGTACANTCTTTCATACAGAGTGTTGTCAATGAGTTTCCAACCTTCCGAGCTCTGGTCTGCTTCCTCCCTCCAAAGTGNACTCTTAATAAACCATCCCTGCATCTACAACCAGTCCAATTCCTTGCTCCAGGATACAAGATTCTGGAAATCCCAATGGCTGCCCACCAAAGCCTGACTGATATTCACTGATGTCATTATGACCATCGTTTTGAACACATGCAACTACAGGTGCCCAAGCACTTTACATCCAAGCTGTGCCACTCGAACAGACTAAAAGATTAATGCAGGCAATTTAAGGAGAATACACACACATGCACACACACACACACACACACACACAAATAGATGTAGAGTATTCTGTAAATCATTAAGCTCATTAAGTCTTGTTCTGTTTTGTTTTGTAATTCCCTTTCAAAGGTGTGGTCTGTTGATATTTCTCTACAAAAGGGGAGTCAAACGCTCCCTTCCCTCCTCCCTTCCCTCCTTCCTTCCTTCCTTCCTTCCTTCCTCCCTCCCTCCCTCCCTCCCTTCCTTCCTTCTTTCCTTCCTTTCTTT
>LZPO01044726.1:0-17146 GCA_001675575.1 Neotoma lepida
TCAAGTTAAGGAATTTTCCTGGTTGTTCTCTTGGCTATTTTGGTCATAGTTACAAAAAGCTAACTAACACAAAGGGAAGTGAGACAATGTAGATGTGATAACCCTTTCCTTATCCAAAGTAGCCCGACAAAGGACACAATAAAAAGATATTCCCTAGAAGACATATCACAATATCTGAAGAGGCTTGGATAGCTACAGCTGGGGAGAGTGCCACCAGCATCTTAGAGGATAGAGCCCAGAGAGATGACCCAGTACCCCAGGATGGCCCCTACAGTCAAAGGTTATCCTACTCCAAATGTTGGCAGTACCTGCATTCTGAATCTCTCTGGGTTATANGGCCTGCCCTACTTCACTCTTTCAGATTACTGCCTGGACCCCATTCTTTGGGCCTTAGTGGTGTATACNAGACTGAGTTTGGTGACAAAGGGGCCAGCACAGCCCAATTAGGTTCCATGTTATTGGACCACAGTAAGACTAGGAATAAGAATTCTGGCATGTGTGTGTAGGTCTCCATGGCTACATTCACCCCAGTCTTTACTCTTATGACCTTCATAGGCACCTTGTGAGACAGTATTANTTCCTTTACTTAGAACAAGAGATGTTAAATTCTCTTGCTTGAGGCTTGCTTGTACATGACTGGGCAAGGCCCCAAGCAGAGCTGTGACAGTCTGTTCTGGGCCTAGGTCCTTCNCTCTGCTTTAGACTCTGTGGACCAACTCGTGGCTTCCCTATCAGCAAATGTATGGTCTTAGCTGGGGTCTGATGTCACCAACAACCACAGAAACCAGACTGGTAATCTATCTACTGTACTGTGCTGCCCCCCTGCCCCTAGCAGAGGATAGATCTTACTCTAAAAGTTATCCAGAGCATCTGATGGGGCCCAGCACATATGAAGAGCTCTAGGGAAGTGGGAAACAAAGTCCAGGATGGTCATAGGGTTAAAACCAAGAGGCAAATCCCCTTAAAAATACCTCTACTGCAGAGGGTCAATAGCTAAGCCCAGGGAAGAACAATTGTACACAAGAGAGTCAAGGAGAAAGCCAAATGTCAGAGATGGACTTGCTCACTCTTCATTGACTCATCCATCCACCTGTCATGCAGAATTTGATCCACATCAAGATTAATGGACCCCCTGTGCTCATGGAATGAAAACTACACTCTGAGGCTTCTGGTAGTCTGAGCTCAAGCAAGTAACTTCCCATTTTGAGTTTCCTGATCAGTAAGAGAAAGGAGGGGTGGCCCTAAAGGATGCACTATGAAGTTTCTGTAGGATCTCCTTAGTCCACGCCTCACTCAGAATGAGAATGTTAGTAAAGGTCCCTCTGCCTCCATCTCTCCCTTCACCATTAACCACAAACCATCCCTGCAGCTCACGGTGACAAGGGGCACCTTCTAGAGTCATTCCCCGGAGAATCCATTCTCCCACCCTGTGAGGTTCCAAAGTATTTTATGGACCACATCACACAAGAAGCAGGATGTAGAATANTGACTGCCAATCAGCAGCAAGCATTCCTGTGATGCATGAGGACAGTTCTCACAGCAGCCCTGCCTCCTCTTCCCTCTTATAAATTCCTNTTTGACTTCCTAGGTCTTCAGGGACATCATACAGAAGCAGATTCACATATGCTGGGAAGGACAAGGTGGGNACTAGTCTTCAGGAAGGCTCTGGAAGTATGCAGATACATCTTTCTGACATGGGCGCCTACTCACCAAGCTTATACCACATATCACGGATGGAGAAGCCAATGAGCCGTCTCATGTCCCCGTACCTAGAAGAAGTAAAAATGCCTGCTTCAAAACCCATTCCAGTGCATTTCATGAGGCCCTGCCCCCTCAGAAAATCCAAGAATGCAACCTACTTATTCAGGATTTTGTTGTACTTAGCGTGCGTGAACTGCTCCAGCTGCAGAGAGTCCTGAGTGATAAAAGCCACTGCCAGATGAAAATAGTTGTTCCACAGCTGTAAAAGAAAGAGGAGAGCAGTCATGGAGAGGGTCTGAAAGAGGGGAAGCATATTAAACACTGTGTAATGTGAATAATTTATAAAGATGGCAGACGACAGAGGCAAGACCAGTTTAATTGTGTGCTCTGCAATTTTCTAACTGGCACAGCCTCTGAAATTAGCATCCTGGCTGAAGCAAGGACAATGGATGGCTTTCTCTGGGTACTGGCCGTGCCTTCCCCTCTCTGACAATGGACTTGGTTGAGGAGAATTTTAGAGCTGGATTCTTGTCGCCGTGGTGCTTTTGTTGTTTTGGTTTTTGAAAGACAAATAATTCACCCCGACTGGTGAGCTGGTTCCTGNCCTGAAATTATAGGTGTGTGAAAGATAAGGCTACTCANGAAGTTAGAGCTTCTTTGGGTACCCTCCCTGATCAACCTGACAACTCTCAGAAGCCAGCCTGCAATCCGTTCTGTCTTAAAGCACTGCGCATTTGCCTTCTTCTCTCTTCAATGATCTTAAAGCCAGCAACCTCACACCTTCAGGGGGTGGGGAGGGAGGCCCAGAGACATGTGTACCAAAAAGCACTCGGTGAGGGTGATTCAGGGGATTTCTAAGGCTAGAATCCCCTGTCTACCAGCTTGTATGTTCTCAGCTGCTTTAAGTTTTCCAGGCNTATGATCTGCTGCTGACTGTGAAGGAGACTGGTGGAATCCGCTCCCCAGCTGGTGGTGAGACAGAGCAGAACAAACACTNAATACATACATATGGAAAATATTCAGAAGGATGAGCGTGGTGATGACAATATTGATATGGGCCACAGATCAGAAAGATGAAGGTCCAGACTGGGTGTTATTGAGCCTCGGGAAACTCATCTGCAAAGTTGGGGTGACCTGGTACTCAATGCAGAGGGCTGCAATAGTGGCAGCATGAGACGATGTGTTTGCAGGGCACGAACCACAGCAAGAGCTTGAAAGGATCTGTCGGCCTCATTGTTGTTTTCTTTTCATTATCCAAGTGGATCCTTTTGTACCAACGCAGAGCCTAGCAACTTGGATGCTCAAGGGAAAGTGTTTTAAGATGCCTGACTTGCTAAGTCTTTGTACACTGTGTAGCAAAAGGACAGACCCAGCAGCAAGAGANNCTGCCCTGTGTTGGAATCGGAATGGGTCACCTTTCATTCAAGCAGGCCCATCACAGGCTGCAAATAGCCTCCACTGCCAAGGTCATGACTGCTAAAAGCCATACTTTCCATAGGTCTAGAGGTCCAATTTCAGAGAATAGCAGGCTCGGGGCACCATTTTTCCATGAACTACACTGCTTTCTGTCAAAGCAGGAAACTCTAAGAACCAGATTCGTCACATGACCACACACAGCTATATCACTAGTGGACATAAGGATAATTTAGTTATTTTTAATTAACCAAAAAAGCTATAAAAGTAACATACCTATGGTTTTTAAAAGTTGAATGAGAGTGAAAGTTTCAATTATAAAACATCATTTTTCTATCCTGTCTTGAACCATACCCTAATTCCACAAAAGAAAATGGAACGAATACCATGGTATCCTCTCAGAGAACTTTCCTGTCTAAATAAACACAATGCGGGCATCCTTCAAAAAGAGGCCTGCTGTTCTCTGCTTTTCTCTTTCCCCATCTATATTGTAATTCTCCAGCAGCAACAAAGATCTGCTTCACTCTCTTTTATTACTGCATAATAGTCTTGCTCTAAGGGCTACTTCACCTTTAACCATCCTCCTAAGTATAGACATGTAGCTTGGTCCTACTTCTCTTCCTCCAGTAGCAGNATATATTAACGCTCTCATTTAAACCTCTTTCTGCATGAGAATCTCTCTCTGTGGTGTGCATTCCTGGGGCTAGAATCACAGAGCCACGGGACAGAGACAGGTATGGCTGTTTGCTGTTTGTTTTTGTGGATACTGCCAGGATGCTTTCCAAGGCTACAATCTAATTACCATCTCCACTGTCAGGAGCATGTTACCCTACCTGTCTGAGACTTGGTTCCTTCACCTGGAAAATGAGGATAATGGGCCCCAAAGGGTGCAGTTATAAGGACTAAATGAGGAAATCCTGCCCAGCAAACTCCCATGTACTCTTCCAATATAGGTTTAGACATCAATTCCTATAATAGCCTTCCCCAGTAATGGACACTAAAGCAGATCCTCTGGCATCCATCCTCATTACACCCTGTTCACAGCATTCATGACATATTTTAAACCAAGGAATTTACTTTCTGTCTTCACTACTGAATATAAAGGTCATAGGGACAAAGATTTCATTTTCTTGATTACCTTGATATATATGGTGTTTAGCTGCATGTCTGACCTAGCATGCATCACAGCAGCATTTGTGGAATGAGTTCACAGTGAATGGTCATACTTTATATGTATTCTTATCAATCCCTCTGAAGAGATGGCACAGTGGTTAAGGGTACTGGCTTCTCTTGCAGAGGATCTGGGTTCAGTTCCCAGTATCCATATGGCAACATACAACTGAATGTAACTCCAGCTCCAGGGGATCTGATGCCCTCTTCTGGCCTCTGTGGGTACCACACACATATATATTCTGGCCTCTGTGGGTACCACACACACACATATATATACATACCTACACACAGACACATACACATACATAATTTAAAAAAATAATAAAAATCAAATCCCTCTGAGAAGTGACAAAATTTGTGTTTTTCTCCTCATTTAGACCTCAAAAAACTGAGGGCCACAGGGAAGAAAATTGCTCCATCCTACTGGCAAATGTAGCATTGGGAGCCAAGTTGATCTCACTCTTGAGCTCTGTTGCTGTAAAAAGCTTTGAATTAAATTATCACATGATCATGGTACAAATTCACATGTTCCAATGGGAAGTCTAGATCCATGTATACCACTAGGTCAATTAGTATATCCATTACTCAAACACTCATCAATTCTTTGTGGTAAAAGTCTCTAGTCTAGTTACTTTAAGATATACATAGCTACTAACTGCATAGTCTTCCTACTATGAAGGACACCAGAATATATTCCTGCATCATGGCTATAGCTTTGTGGGTACTGACCAACCTCTTCCGTCTGCCCCCTCCCTAGCTTCTCATAGTTATTATTCTACTTGCTACTTCTACAAATTTGACTTTCATAGAATCAACATACAAATGAATTCACAAAGTATGTGTCTTTCTGTATTTGGCTTATTTCACTTAGCATAACGTTCTTAAGGTCTATTTAAGCTAAGGCAAAAGACAGGATTTTATTTTCTATGGCTGAATAGTATTCCATTGTGTATAAGACATTTCCTTTATGCATGGCTCTGCTGATGGACATGTAGACTGATGCCATGCCCACAGCATGGCAATGAACATAGAAATGAATAATGTCCCCTTGGCACTGATTTTCTTTTGAGTCTATGCTTAGTAGTGGAATTGTAGAACTCTAAGATGAAGTAGCCTGGACCCTCAGCACAAGTCTCTTCAAGGTTAATTCATACCTTCTTCTGGTCTCTGTGACCTTACGAACAGCTATGAGCAGCAAGTCCCAGCATCCAGAGGGCACCACTGATCTTACCTCCCAGCAGAAATCATCATTTCTATATTGCCCAGGTCTTGGCACCTATGGAGTGGCGGCTGTGGAACTGTTGGCTTTTTGCCCTTTGAATCACAAAACCACCACTCAGAGGAGAGGTTGGGGCTAATCTCCTTTCCCCTGCCCCTGCTCTGCACAGAGGCAGTTCCTGCTGGTATCACATGCATAATACATGAGCCCACAAGAAGGAGCCCAGGGTGTTCCAGGCAGGGTACAGAAAACAAATCCATTCTCATAAGGGGGAGGAAAAATTGGGGGAGATGAAGAGAAAGAGAAGATTGAAAAATGACCCAGTTTTTGGGGTACTTTTCACTAAATATCTGTGGAGCCTCATTAGAAAAGAATTATTTGATTCTGTGTTTCTAGCTTTGCCATGGTTTACAGAATCCTGTGGGTGTGACAGCCTCGGGCTATGTTGTATGATCAAAAAGCTGCTTCCCTGCTGGCTTGCCTGTCAAGAACTGACCTGAGTTCCTAGCCCTGATGCTTTTAAGGTCACTACAGATCATCACCACCACCACTGCTGCCACCACTGCCACCACCACCATTGGCATCACAATCATCCTCACCACACCACACCACTATCATCACCACCATCATCAAAGTGATGTTAACAAGGTAACATTCATTAAAATTAAATGACTCTTATATTGCCAGCACCATTCTAAGTGTGTTCCATGAATCAATTCACCTAACCCTTAGAACTGTCCACAGAGATAGCCACTAATGGCATCTTCATTTAACACTGAAGAAACCAAGGCACAAAGCTGAAACACTTTACCTAAAACCACACAATTCATAAGTTTAACATTTGCACATATGGGATATCCATTTCCTAGGTATCTTTCATATGTCAATTTTCTTTCAGGAAAGTTGTATGAAACCTAATAGAATGGCATAGAGGGCTGGAGCTCATCCTGTCATGGAAGAGTACCTCTTTAAGACCANGGAGGAGAGTGGCAGTCAGACCAGCAGGTCCTGAGGCTAGAGTCGCTGACACCAGGGGAAAATGACACAACAGTTGGCTTTTTTATGGTCACATACTGCCTCTCTGGCCCCCAGGTATGTTGTTCCAAGCTGTCCCTCCAAACACAATGGCAATAGCCACTTCTCTGAACAGGCTTGTAAGTGGAGCCTGTGGGCATCTGTGCTACATTTTAAGGGAAATGAAACCTTTCTCTTGAGTCTAAACAGGCAGCGTGACATGTTTTGTTGCCCTGTGAAAGATATATAATCTAGACAGAAACCCTCACCCAAGACCGTAGTAACTTTCTGAATCTAGAGTGTGGCCACGGTTCCACATGGAAGCCTCCGTCAGCCACTGCAGGTTCTAATCCCAAATGCGTTGACTTTAGACTCCCTGTGCATGGNTTTTGGGTTTTACTCCTGCAACGTCAGAGAGGAAGCTAGCTGGCAGCAGTATCAAAATGGCAGGGCAGCTGAATGGCCCTTGGAGTGACTTCTTCTGAGCTGCTACATAAACTATGGGAAAATCGCAGCTGCTCTTCTTATCACGAGCATTGGTCACTTCAGTTCCCTGATCTGAATGCAAGGTCATGAGAGAGAGCAAGAACCTCCTTCAAAGAGGACCTTTATCCTTTCAGCCNAGCAAAGGAATCTCAACCTATCTTCTAGCAGGGTGTATGGGCACAGGTCTCAGCCCAGATGTCACTTCCCCCAGGGGACGCGCTGTACACCAGGCACAGAGCACAGGGTCACTGTGAACACAAGGCTTTCACTCTTGTGTAGTCGCAAGTGTAGAAGTAGTGTAGAAGGAGGAAAGAAAACATGCATAGGAACAGAGGAGCAAGAGNGATGATTTCAAATGGCGGCCAGTGCCACAAAGAAGCATCAAGAGGCCCAGATGCCACCTCATAACTGCAGAGTCACGGGACAAACCCCAGAGAGGAGCCGGGCAGGGCAGGCCTATAAGGAGCAACTATTTCAACAGCAGCTGACTGGTAAGCGTTCCATGCTCCTGGGCTGGGAAAGCCTCCTGAAGCAGGAGGGCAGCTGGCGTTTTACAGATATATCATTCAGGTAGGATGACATCTTTGCTTGAGCTGATGAGTTAGAGAGGCCAGTGTGATGGAAACATAGCCTCTCAGATGAGCAGGCAGGAAACAGCATGGCCCTGAGTGACTGTACTAGGTGACTTCTGTTCCTGTAGACTCTGCTGCCAGAGGCCCTATGGTTGAAGACTTCCCTGGAGGGTGTTTTGGGGGTGGGGTGAGGTTTCTTCTCTCTCACTCCTGCAGCCTTGCATGGGCAGTAGTACAGATCTTCTCATCAGGTATGAAGAGCATATTCCTTGAGGCTCTGAGTAGGGACATCACTCTACTTACCCCAGGGACATTCTTATCATCCCCTGAATGTCTCAGAGGCCCTGAGTCTTGGCTGAGCAAGCACATCAAAATGACTTTTGGAGGAATTGGGAAGTCACAGAGATGTACTTGAAAGCTTTACTGTAAATCATACTTCAGAGTCTGTGACTGGCTGTTTCTAGGCGCCAGTGAACAAAACAGTAAGAAAACGTTATGTTCGAAAGGTGGCGCCTGTTGGACACTGAGTAAATGAGTGCCTCTATTGTGGGAGGTCACATTTGCATATGTGCCCCTGTCAAAGCTTCAGAGCTTCTCCTCCTCCCCCTCCCTNCCCGCNTCCCTTCTGCACATCTCCAGAGACCTCTGCAAGGCTTCTGTGTGCTTGTAGGTGGTTGATGGTGTAATCAGCCTGATGGTGTCAGGATGGCCCTGAGCATCTCCAACACCTCATACTCACCTGGAACTCAAAGCTTGTGTGTTCTAGAAACTTCTGGTTCATGGTTTCTGCAAACTTGTTGATAGCTCTCAGGAAGACCCTGGAAGAGGAAACAAGGTTACTGGGGGATCCTCCCTCTCTTCTCTTCATGACAGACTAAAATCTCCTCACCTTCTCCCAGGATGAGGTTGGTCTTCAGATGGGGACTAATGTAGGTCAACACAAGGACTGAGGCTGCCTTGCTAGAATTCAAGAATGTCTATTTGATGTTTAAGGAGTTTGTGTTGTCTTACATTCAAACTATTAAAAGCTTATGGCTGAACAATCCATGNCATCCAGGTGTGATATAAATATTATTCCCTCCCTAAACAATAGCCAACATTCCATGGGATCCCCTCACCTAGAGAAGGCTGCCACCAATACGTGGGTGAACATCATTTCAAAGGTCTCCTTAGAAGTGTCTNTACAAGTGATATTTGAAGGATGTCATTTTGATAAATGGTATTACACAATGAGTGCAGTCTCATAGCTTGCCTAGTTTACTCAATAATAAATCCTGGGCTCCTTTCACACCAATGAGTGCAGCCACACGTCATTGTTTTTAATCACCAAAGAGCATCCCACCCTTTGGCTGCATCAGTTTATTTAATCAGTTTCTTATTGATGGGCCATTTTGTGGTTTCTCGGATATTTTTTTTCCATAATAGACAATGTTCCTGTGATCACTCTTCTATGCACTTTACACCTCCTTTAAACACCTCTTTTTAGTCCTCCAGTGCCAGTCGAATATCATCCACATTTCACATTTTGGTACCTGCTGTCAAAGTACCCTCTCCACATCTCCCTGATCACCTGGTTCTCTTCCTCCTTCCCCACTGACTGTTCCTACAGCCTCTCTTCTCTTGCCCGGCCATTCTCAGGGACACCTGGTCCTATGGAACACCCCAGCCCCATTGCTGACCTCCATGGTTCTCCACTGCCCATGGACCAGCCGAGCTCTCTCTTTACACTCAATGATCTTTGTGCTTTGGCCCTGACCTTTCTTCCTCTGCTTATTTTTCACTGTTACCCTGTGATTCAGGTCACTTCTTGAGTACTTAGTGACGTTTTCATTTTGTAGCCTGTCCCAATACCTCTAAGTTAAAATTACGCTTTCCTGGTGTATACTTGAGGGTGTCATGTCCAACCTCTGGACATCATGATGTGATTTTTGTCGTCTCTAAATGTGCTGGGACACAGTCATTGCTATCCTGGGACATATGAAGCCCAGGCAGGGCTGTAGGTTGAAAACACCCAGAATGCACTACTTCATCAAACCTTTGATCATTCTTCTGTGCATAGGTCACTGCCCACTTTCTCACTCTCTGGGGGCACCACTCTTCCTACCACACTTGGCATCTTAGCTGTCTCCATGGAGCCAAACTTCATTTTAGGCCATGAGCCAACTACAAGGCGGAGCCCTAAGGATGCTTCTAGCAGCTTCATCTGCAGCATTCTATGTGATCCTGGAGGATGCAGCTGAATGGCTCAGTGTCTGTTTTCTCCATCAGGCCACACTTCCCTAGGGATTAGGAACATCTATCTCATGCTNATATGCTTGCTTTCCAAATGTGTGTCTTCATCCTAGGCCTCTCATGAGCTCTCTGCTGTTGTCACCAAAGCTAACTCCCCANTCCCACTTCTCTTGGTAGTTTTCCCATGTGAGTGAAGAACATTCCCCCCACCCCTGGAAGAGGAACACGAGACTCAGCTCTGATAATATCAGCTTTGAATTTGTCTCCTACCCAACACTCNGCCTGTCTGGGCACATCCTTAGTATTGCCTTCAGAATAGATCTAGAGTCACCGACTCCATTCACCCCACTGCTCCAGATGGGGACAAAGCCATAATCATTAGTCTTCTGGAGTTTTACAGCTGCCTTCCAACTGAGATGTGGCCAAGGATCCTTTGTGTGCCTCTGCTTGTGATNTTGCCTTCTTTTCTCAGTACTGCAGATTGAACTCAGACCCTTATGCATGCTAGGCAAACACTAGACCACCTTGGTCCCACCATCTTTGATGAGCAGCAGGCAATCAATGTCCCCTTGTCCCCTGAATGGCTAGTTCTGGGGAATACCTACAGCCTGCCTAAGGCATGAGAGGAGGCCAATACAGGAAGTGCTGATGAGTACGGATAATAACTTGAGCTCCATTCTGCTTGGGAGCCACCAAGAGACCTTACACAACACATTTGCACATCAGAAGTGTCTCCTCCTGTGAGACAAATAAGCTGGGCTATTGATACTACTCTCACTGTCCCTCAGTGGTGGGAAGTTGTTCCTGGGTCACTCATTCCAAGGGACCTGTGCATTCACACACACCCCTCAAGCAGATGTACTGAGTACCCTGAAGCTGGAGAAATTCCAGAAATAAAAGAGGAAGCTCGAAGGACATGTGGGGCGTGTGCATAAAAACTGTTGCTATATTTTGGCTNGGTTGAACATGAGGAGTACTCCAGTATTTGCCTTGTGGGGCCCTGCTTGTCAATTGGGCTACNGTAGCAATTCATTAAATACTTAACATGTTGTTTGCTAGGGNAAAAAGGCAGCATATCCTGGTGTTGGAATCACAGAATTTGGAACATGCACACACCCCTANATGTTATTTCTGACTTCGCCACTTTCCAGCTCTGTGGATTTGGGTCATGTTCTATCCTTCTGAAGTCTCTGGTTCCTCTCTGCTGCACAGTGGTGAGGAAACCATTCCCTGGAGTTGCTGCAGGGAATGATGGGTAAGTGCCCGGTGAGTACTGATCACAGCACCCAACCCAGAGCCCGNAGCTGCACAGTGGTCATGAGGGCTTTGAATCCTTCCGGTTGCCCGCTTCTTCTTCTAAAACCAGACACAAATAGTTGAAAAGACAACAGCAAACAAGGAATATCCAGCAACCAGGTTTCAGCCAGGTAGGATCACACAACAGAAATGGAAAAATCCCACAAAATCCACCACCCTGTCAGGCTGTCAAAGAGCAGGGTTTCTTTGGTTTTGCTCTTTTGCCATTTGCTAAGATGCCTTTGAAACAACATCTATATTTTCTCCTTAAAGATTAGTTATCTGATTCTCTAGATGGAAGTGCATTGAGTGTCTGTCATATTGTGTATAAACATCTCAGGAGCTGAAATGTGATACCTAAATGAGGGCTTTCTACATTGTTGCCAGCAACAAAGCTATCAGTAACTCCAGAATAGACGTTGTTTAGGTTGTCAGTTTAAACCTGTCTGTGGCACCCAGAGGCTAGACTAGTGACTGGAGACTGATCAGCCACGTGCTGGTGGTGGNGAGAGTCAGGTGTATCCGCTCCTCCTGGCTTCTCTGATAGCCACACGCTGAATGTAAAAATCCCACTTAACTCTTGTGTTGTGTTTAAGATAGGAAACATAGGCNTTTTTCTTTAAAAATTGTTCTGAAGTGGGTAGAGATAAGAACACACTCAACTCTCTGTTGTTCTTAGAAAGGAACATAAATTGTTTGAAACAAGGTTCATTTTCAAATCTCAACAGAACACCTCTTATCCATGGTGTGTTCGCAGGCTACATGGTATCCAGGGTGTCCGCTCTGCATCAGGCTCAGTGCATGGAGCTACTGCAAGGACAGCACAAGCTTTGCCTGGTCAACTCCCATCCTTCTGAGCTACGACCTTGACCTCCCCAGAATCTCACTGGCATCATCTATAAGAGGAGCCAAGTATGAAGACACAATAAGTTGCAATTTAAGAGCTGAGAGTCCAGTGCCTCTGCACATGGAGGGCAAAGGTCAGGCAGTGTTCTCCGGGGTCTAAGTTTGCTGCCACCACCTCCAGCAATGGGGGAATGAGGCTGGAAGTACTTGGATGTGACAGCACAGCGCCACCCCACGGTAACAAGTTGTATGACATGAATAAAAGCAGAAAAGAGAGTCAGGTTCCTCCTCTGGAGAATACCATCCAGGGGAGCAAAGGACTTCTGTGAATCCCACTCTCCTTTGCCCTNTGGTTCATAGGGTATAGCTGATTCTATTGATCAAAACTTAAGGATGGACGTAATAGATATGCCTGGGGGGTGGAGCTCTTATGCTTCCCTTGAGCCTGACATGCATCATTTTCCAGAACCCTTAAGCTGCTCCTATCACAATGCCTCAAAGTTCACGCACCAAGAGGTTAAAGCGGTGGTTCTTAGTCTTCCTAATGCTTCGACCCTTTAATACAATTCTGTAGTGAATAGCTGTTTCGGCTTTGGCCTTGGGACACCGTCCCTACAGTGACCACAGGTAACTGTTAAACCTGCCTAAGACCTCCCCCTAGGGCATGGCTCAGGGGGAGCCCCTTAAGACTTGAGGTGCCAGCTGGGTGGTGGTGGCGCACGCCTTTAATCCCAGCACTCTGGAGGCAGAGGCAGGTGGATCTCTGTGAGTTCGAGGCCAGCCTGGGCTACCGAGTGAGTTCCAGGAAAAGCGCAAAGCTACACAGAGAAACCCTGTCTCGAAAAAAACATCTAGATGTGTATAAGAGACAGAGGTGCTTACAGGACTGGCCCTTCTCTCTCCTTCTGCTTCTGGATCACTCGAGGTCCAGGTCTTCAGACCAAGCCAGAGTTCTCCGCTGGATTGCGTCTCTCTCTCTCTCTCCTGGTTCCTGTATCTGATCCCTCCCTCATTCTGTAAGTTATCCCCGAAATAAAACTACCTTGATTGCTAGCTAATCTACGTGGGATTTGTCTCATTAAATACGATAATACAATTCCTCATGTTATGGTGACCCCCAACTATAAAATTACTCTGTTGCTACTTCATAACTGTAATTTTGCTACTGTAATGAATCACAATGTAAATATCTGATATGCAACCTCCAAAGGGGTTGCAACCCACAGGCTGAGAACCACTGGGTTANAGAGAGGCAGNNTATCTCAGCTTGTCAGGGCACAGCTCATCTAAAGCACCTAAAGCACCTTCAGCACCAGGGATATAGCAGGCTCACCAAATCTGGATTCTTATAGCCAATAGCACTTCACGATTAGATGTACTCTGTGGTGGTAAAGAAACCATAGACTAGCAAGAAGGCTCAGCAGATAAAAGTATTTGTCACTAAGCCTGCCAAACTGAGTTTGGTCCCTAGAACCCATACAGTGGAAGGAGAGAATTGACTCCTGTAAGCTGTGCTTTGTTCTCTGTTCTCCACACATGCACCATGGTACATGTCCACTGGTANGCATACGCATGTGTGCACACACATGTACATACACACACTCACACACACACACATTAAAAGAAAACATGAACAAATCTTCTGCTTCTGTCTTTCTCTCCCCTGTTTTTTCTNGTTAAGGTGTATCACAGGAGGTGGGGACTCCAAAAAGTAATACTCACTATAGCTTTGGGTAGACAGAAGGAGGGGGGATAGGTGCCAGCAATTTGCTGTCACATGATGTAAGTGCTAAGCAGTGTCTGTTCAACTTCCTAGAGCCATCTGCTATGACCCAACTGGGCACCTATTATGTGCTTGACACTGTATCTTAAAATGGATCACTGAAAAAGATAGTCAAGTTCCAGCCTGTGTTTGCCTCTTCTGCAGAGAGTTCTAGAGGAATCTTGACCACAGAAATAAAAACAATAAAGTTCTTGCTATGTGCCAACCCTGTCCCAATTACTTTATACCTGTTAGTCTTTCGTTTTAGCCACATAAGCCCCACAATCCTCTGTGATGGGGACTATTGCTAATCCCATTTTACAGTGAGGAAAACCGAGTCTAGAGCAGCTAAGTGACCTCCCGAAAGTCAATAACTATCTAATGAAGAGCACAGGATTTGAACCCAGGAAGTCATTAGCCTGTATGCCTCCATGCTGTCTCTGGACTCTGCTCTCATGAGGGTCACTGCAGGACTTGGAAACATTTCTGTGGTCAAACTTATGATTTCCCTTACTAGAAGGAAACCTTCAGGATCAGAGCCTGAATGGATCTGTGCCCTCCCTAGAGCCTTAGACACTCAATAAACATTGATTGACTGTTCTAAGAGAAGCCGTAGAAACGTGTTTAAATCCCTAACCCCCTTGAAGTGCTATGATTCCAGACTGAGGCACAGACCTGAGAAAGAAAAGAGAGGTTTCCTAGCATAATTGTGTTAATTTACAACATTATGAAGAACTTGATCATTTAAAATGTAAACATGTCATGTAAATCAGATCATGCTGAATGCCACATCTTACCAAAAAGAAAAATGTTCTACCAGAAAGTGTTTCTTACAGTAGACATGTCATCACTTGTGCATACACAAACAGCACACCCCTGAGGGAGACATTCAAAGCTGGACAGCTCCCTCCCTCTACCAACAGACAGAAGCACAGGTAATAGACAACTATACATACATACAGCATAAACCAGAGGTGGTAATAGATTAATTACAGTGACACAGATAATAAAGGGCGAGAAATAGTGATCAAGGAAAGAAAAAAAGGATTAGAGGGAGGAAAATAGGGAAAACAAGTTAATTAGTTAGAATGTCCAGGCTAACTTAGGGATTCGCTCATTATGTAAGTGGGTTGTTTCTTTCTGGGGAAGAGAAAACAGTATTTTAGGTGAGTGCCCCATTAGGCTAAATCATGGTGCAGGTTCTGTTCCTGTATATTCTGCAAACTAGCTGNATGACCTTGGCAGGCTGTCTCCCCTTCAGGGCTGTTGTTTGGATGTCTGTTCAACGCTCTTCAGATAAATGTCTCTGGTACACGAGGTGAAGAAACCTGGGTTCAGAACTTGGCTCAGGTCGAATGTCTTCTCTCTTTTTCACCGGCATTGCAGCAACGAATAAGTCAGCTTTGTTGTTGATGAAATGCAGATGGCTGTGGCCCTACCTCATAAGGTTGTTGTGAGAAGCGGGGGAGCTAATGCATGCAAAGCATTTATAACAGTGGGCTGATCTAGGTGCTTAATAAATATCAGCTATGAAAGAGCATGTAAAATGCAGATGTCATGAGCAACCTCAAGAGCTCCATAAATGGAGACATCCTTATAGCCAGAATATGAAAGAAATCTATAGTCTAAGCTATTCTAATGCAAGAACACAAGAACAGCCATTGTTAGGGGGAGGTGACATCAGCAGCCCAGGGCCATGTTGTCATCACTTAGTGATGCCAACGCTCTGCTTACTGAGGTCTGACTTGTTATCAGGTGTGGTGCTACGGAACAACTCCATCCTCCCCGAAAGAGAAACATAAAGCCCTATAAAATGGACCATGGTTATCCTCTCTCCACAGATTAGGAAGCTGACACCCCAGGAGCTGAATGAATTCTGAGAAAGGGAGGGCAGCCGTGCAGGCCTGGAATCCTAGGACTTGAGAGGTTAAGGCAGGAGGACCAGGAATTCAAAATCATCTTCAACTGCATGATGAGTTCAGGGTCAACCTGAGCTATCGGAAGTCCATGTTGTACCCTCGAACCTGAGTTTATAAGACACTGAAATGGAAAGGCACGCATTTCACTGCTCAGAGCCATAACTGTTTTTATTCAGGAGGAAACTCCACTTTCTTTGGCTCCTTGGGTTCCATTCTAACTTTCTAGGTNTGGAGACAGAGGATCAGTTAATTGTCAACTTGACACAAGGTAGAATTGGGTGGGAAGAGAGTCTCAGTGAGGGACTGTCTAGGTCAGGTTCACCTGTGGGCAGATCCCTGAGGGATTTTCTT
The DNA here is from genome assembly GCA_001675575.1 of Neotoma lepida. NCBI lineage: Eukaryota > Metazoa > Chordata > Mammalia > Rodentia > Cricetidae > Neotoma > Neotoma lepida. The sequence goes on from LZPO01044726.1 coordinate 15,985, forward strand.
CATTGGGTTGAGGTGAGAAGACTCACCCTGAGTGTGAGAGGCCTCATTCTCTGGGCTGAGTGTTCTAGACTGCCTAAGAGTCAGGGAAAGACCGCCAGGCACAGACACACACACATCCATTCCCCATCTGCTATTGACTAGCTGTGGTGAGCTGCTCGGAGTCCCTGCCCTGACTTCCCTCCAGTAACAGACTGGGAACTGGAATCTGAAGCCTCATACAAATTCTTTCTCCCTTAAAGTTGCTTTTGTGAGCATATTTAATAACAGCAACTGGAATGAAACTGGGATGCATAATGGCTCCACTGCCTGTCCCAACACCTGCTCACACAGATCACCAAGTACTTCTCCCAGAATACGTGGTACACAGCTCCAAAGGGGAAACTTGCCTGGTGAACTCCACTCCTGGCTTTGTATTAGCTCAAGTCATTTGTTCCCTTTTCTGCCAGTAACCTGTTCCTCCTACTTACAGCAACGCTAGAGACTTCTTTGGAGACCCACCTTCTCTGTTACTCTCTGGGCTGCCTGTTGTTTAGGTAGGATTGGCCATACTACCTCCAGTTCAGAAGGCGACTCATAAGATCAAAGCTTGACTTAACAATGCCTTTCATTTCTCTGCCACACGTAACCTAAATCAGACTTTGAAGGTTAGCCTTGGGAATTACACTATTACACTGCACTGAATGAGAAAAAGATTAAAAAAAAAAAAAAGCTTCTCTTGGAAGATTTGTAGAGATGGCTCGGCACTTGAGAGCATTAGCTGCTCTTCCAGGACCCTGGGTCCATTCTCAGCTCCCACACAGCAGCTCACAATTGTCCATAATTCTAGTTCCAGGGGACCTGNACCTCTCTTCTGGTCCCCACAGGCATCAGGCACGCAAGTGGCTCACTGGCATACATGCAGCAAAATATGCATATGCTTAATAAAATGGTATAGATACTGGTGGAGTGCATTTTCACCCCTCTAAGGGGAGTGTCTGTTTGAGACTGAAGCCAACAGAGACAAGATTGAGGGAGAGGCATCGATTTCTTCTATCATGATCTGAACACCTGGATACAGCCAACCATGAAACCAGACCTCTGAGGTTTTCAAATTATCTGAACCAATACACTTTCTACTTTCAAAAGTCCAGATTCCTTTAAAATCCCAGTCAGGAAGTTTCCT
>LZPO01044726.1:22963-41597 GCA_001675575.1 Neotoma lepida
ACAAAATCGAGGAGGTGGGCTTGGCTGCTGGGAGGCATCCCCCACTCACCTGAGATTGGTGGGAGAGATGAGATCACAGAGGGAGGGAAATAGGCCTGTCTCTTATACACATCTAGATGTGTATAAGAGACAGCCTCTACTCCCTCCATCTCTTCTCTCCCTTCCTTAAAGAATTCAGCCTGTGACCACTAGAGGGCTTTCCTTCTCACATGGTAGCTGCCGTGCAGTTTCCTCGGCTTTTTATTTATTCCTACGTGAGCAGACCCACTACACTTCTTGCATATAAACAGTGAAAATTACAATATAAAGGGCTTCTTTTTCCTTCGTTTGGAGTTACCTTGCTGCTGGTCAAAGGCTGGCTCGTTGTAAGAGGAAAGGGGGCAGCATCCTCTGCAGGTAATTCCACTGCTTTGAGGTAAGAGATGTGGGAAGGTTTGATTTTTTCTTTTTTTTGTCTTTTTATATTTTATTTTAAATCGTGATCTTGTAGGAGAAAATGTGGTCGTCTCTTGGACAACAGCTTACTTTAAATCTTTGGCTAAATGAGTGCTGAGACTGTGAGCGTGTGTGTGTGTGTGTGTGTGTGTGTGTGTGTGTGTGTGTGTGTGGTGAAAATCCACCATTGTCAGAACTGCAGGCTGCCCCAAATGCCTAGATCCGGAAGGCTTGTTATTCCCAATGGCTTGATTTGAATTGGAAGAGGAGAAAATGCAGAGAGCAAACCTCGGCGGAGCTCAAGTTGCTTGGAATTACCTCGAACAGGCTGCGTTCTCTGAGGATTTGTTTAAGGAAACTTCTATGCTTTTCTTTCTTTCTTTCTTTTTTTCTTTCTTTTTTTTTAATAATGCAAAAGAGAGAGAGGTTTTCCATGCTTCATTAGAGAGTTTGACCATTTTATGAAATAAACCAGTATTGTTTTATTGGGAGTCAGCCAGTGTGTCAGAGTTCACGGATCAATCAAAATCACTTTTACCAGCTTGTTAATTTCTTTGTCCTGATCTAGACACAGAAAAGCCCCATTGGGTGCCTTTCCCTAGGATTGGCAGTGCACCATGATCCAAGTTTAGACAAGTCACTTGCATTTGCCTGTTAATCAAAACATGACTCTGTTTTATTTCGAACNGGAAGCATCCTGTTTTTCTACCACAGTACCTAGCCTAGCTCATTTGGTTATCAATCCTTAGGTGATCACACAGATGGGACTAACAGACATCTGAAATGGAGAGAGCCACAGGCAGTAGGCTCATTAAAGGTTCTTTTTGAATTGAATGGTCATACACGCTTTGTCATGCAATGAAGGGATAATGGAATCACGCCGTGCTTCTCTGACGGGTAGCCCCTTTTCAGGACTGTCTTCAAAATGGCAATCGTGTCTTGGCCATCTCCCATTTTCACAAGTCTGAGATCATATTTTCATACTTGCCATGTTTTAAATGCCTAGAGGAATTGGGGGTAAGGATGACTATTTTTGCCCGGGGAACCATGAGAACCTTGATGTTGACGCTGCCCAAACTTTATATCTTTAAAAGTTCAAACTCCCATCCCTACCAACAACCTAGAAAAGCCTCAGCGTTGCATGGGGTATACTCGGGGAGTTGAGGAATCCCCTGTAATCTGGGCCAATTAGAAGCCTCTTCTTCTTATTCCTGGCAGAAATTCTATAATGGACATATATTTACTACCAAGCACAAGGCAGCCACTCATCCATACCAAAGCAGCACGCCAGGTGCTTCCATAGGAAATTGCTTCTAGAAACAGAGTCCCAGTGGGACTTGCATATTCAATTCCAGGGAGAAACTGAATCTGAGACTCTGGTGCAAACCAGGCAGAGTCACCTCACTCCAAGCTGGTGGTTTAAAATGTGGCTAATGAATCACAGCACGGAGACACACAGTTTGAAACTAGGTCAAACGTGTAAAAATAAGTACAATCATCGCAGGCACTTGGCTGATGAGGGGCTACTTAACACTGTGAGTGGCGAGGCATATTTACCACATAGGACCCTCTCAGCTATCCAAGACAATCAATTCTTTTAATTAATTCAGCCCATTACTACACTCAGAGGTCTCGCACATCTGGGAGAGAACTTAAGCTCTGAGGGAAAACAGTCAGGGTCTCTTTACTATGTGCTGGAAAGAGAACACGAGAAAACCAATCCCGTGTGAGCAATATATCAGATGACTCCAGTTCTGGTAGGAACTCTCCTCAAACCATTACCCTGGCTCCTTTGCATTAAAAGTCACCTCCATTATCATATTATTATTGGAAATACTAATAGCTCTGCATACAACATTCAATTTAATTATTTCAACTTAGCAACCTTTAATGCAAACACACACACACACACCACAAACACACACACACACACACACACACACACACACACACACACACACACACACACCAGAACTCTTGCAGTGCTGGAGAAAACCAAGGGCAAAGGCAAAACTATCATTTGCCCCGTTTTGATGCACAAAATCGAGGAGGTGGGCTTGGCTGCTGGGAGGCATCCCCCACTCACCTGAGATTGGTGGGAGAGATGAGATCACAGAGGGAGGGAAATAGGCAACTTCAGGAGCTTGCTACCTAAATGCCAACACTACTATGAGATACCAGCTGGTGACACGTTGCTATAGTAACTTCAAATAATGTGCACGACCAAAATAAAATACAATATAGAAAGCACCGAGGAGAGGAGATGAAGGAAAGTTTGCGAGCCGAGGGAGGCTCACAGGGAGATGAAAAGTTCTCTAGAAGGACCANACTTTGGAGACTAAGAGTGGACAAACGCCACTCTCAGGTTGCTTCTCTGCTCACCTCCATGTCTGCTATGTGCTTATGTAACAGATTTTATTCTTGGATTAAACTAGTGCTGTCTGTACGGTGGATCCAGGACTGATTGGAGGTGGGAGGCTATGGTGTCAGGAAAAGCAAGGGATCTGAAATCCATTCATCTTAGAGCTTTGTCAGGCTGCTGGGAGTTGTAATTTGGAACAATCTTTAGGGCGGCTGAGGTGTCGAGTGTGTTCTTTTATAGCAATGCCAAGTTCNGGTACAGTGCTGGGCAGCAGGGGCTACAGCAGGGTGGCTAAGGCTACGCTCCAAGGCTCTTACATCTAATGCCTCCTAGATGCAGAGCAGGGCCTTCGAGCCAGGCAGCCACGGTTCTAGTCTCAGCTATGTGCCTGTGACCTTGAGCAGGGTCTTGTGTGCCTTGCTTGTCTAGTGTGTCAAAGAAGATAAAAAAAAATCTCTATTTCATATGGAGAAGAAATGATTAATTTGTATAAAGAACCTTGAGTGTAGAGGGCCTTCAGTAAATGCCAGCCTCTATTATTATTATTATTATTATTATATTATTATTATTATTATTATTATTATTATTATTGTCATGCTGCTAACTGTGGTCCAGAAAACTACACAAATCAACCAGGTAAAATTCCCAGCCTGCTCAGAGGAAATTCCCAGCCTGCACTGGTAGACTGCACTATCTACCAGTGACAGTCTACAAACCCATTAACTGCTCCCCATTGCAACTTGGCACTAGCAGCTATGTGCCCTTCAACTCTGAGTGGCCTTTGGTGACCATGTCTCAGGGACAGGAGTCTGGCTTTTTTTCTTTGTTCAATGGAAGCTCTCAATCTGAGTTAAGAAGCTTGCTATCTGCCACCAGCCCATCACCAAGAAATCACTCAAATACTGTTTCCAGGCTCACGGGTTTGTAGAACATGTTAAANGTCTGGATTTAGGAGGTGCCTGTCTTTGTGTGTCCTGAAACACCTTAGCTACCCAGAAGTCCTACTGTGTGGTACAGAAGTCAGTTCCCTTCCTTCTTGGGGAAGTGAGCACACATTTAGGAGGTTTGCGTGATCTGTTCCACATCAAAGGCAGAAATCTTGAGAGAACAGAGGTGCCTCCCGGATGGCGTGTCCCTGTGTGTTCATCCTAACATGGCTTTCCTTAGCATGATAACTCCAGGAGGACTAGAACCACACACCCCTGCCAGACACAGTTAATGACAGATCAACTATCTAGATAAATGAGGACCAGAACTATAGGCAGTGTCTCCTGAAGGACTAGTGGGGAGGCTGGGGAAGGCTGCTTTGAGTCAAGACTAGAAAAGGAGCCTGTATTTCTCACACACTCTTCTCAGAGGTGTAGCAAACACCTCTGATCCTAGCTGGAGCATGGGCCTGCCTTTGAGATCACTTCAAATCTTCCAAAGACAACAGTGGGGTATTTTGTGGCAAGGAAAAGTGGGAGAAAGGTAGATCCTACTCGTTCTTTCATCCCTTGTTCCCAAGACTATGTTCATCATCTCCCTCAGACTTCTCAGCATACACAAGATAAGCTGTGTGCCCATTTTATAGATGAAGGATGTGAGGGGCATGAAGTCAAATAACTTGTCTAGACAGACATTAAGTTTGTGCTGTTGTGGAAATTAAAATCAGGGTATTTTAGATTCCCAAACTTGTATTTTCCTACCATGCCTTCTGTATCAGCTCCACTCCGCAAAGAACTGTGTCCGTTCATTTGCTGCTGTATTGCTAGGATCTAGAATGGAACCCGAATATTGCATAAATGTGATAAATACTAACGGAGGGTGAATTACTACATTCTCTATCTCTAAAGGAATGTTATGGGGAGCCTTCTCCATAAACTGGAAAATTCGTTAGGTATTGTCTGTCACCTTTGATTTAGCAGAGGGAGGCCAGCAATCTAAGAATTTTTGTCCCATTTCTCACGTTCTGCCAAGCCCGAGTGAGGTAACCCTTTTACACATTCCTTGATTCAACAAGTACTTCTTGAACACCCACTGTGTGAGCACTCACTGTGTGCCAGGCATGGTTCCAGGTGCCAAGGCTACAATGTAAAGATTGTCAATGGCATTTTTCTTGAGAAGCTCTCATTCCAGATAAGTGGGGCTAAAAGCAGGAAGACACATCTGTAATAAGCCAACACATAAAACAATTGTAGACAGTAGTTTTCCTACTAGGGAAGTCCTAGACAGCAATGGACAGGGACAGAATGGAAGGGCACTTATTTTGGACTGGGTAGACAGTAGTGGATTCTTGGAGCTAACATCTGAGTGAGAATCTAAGTGATGAGAACAGCTGTGTAAGAAACTAGACTAGCATCATGGGCCAAATGAAGAACAGAATGAAGGACCCTGGGGATAGGCTGAGGGCATCTGAGAGACTGAACAAAAGCCAGCATGTCCAGAAGCTATGGACAAGGAAGAGTAAAATACAAGGTGACATTAGAAAGACAGGCAGGGGCCAGCTCCCAAGGATACATGGGGGTCAGGGACAGGAGTCTGGCTTTTTTTCTTTGTTCAATGGAAGCTCTCAGTCTGAGTTAAGAAGCTTGCTATCTGCCACCAGCCCATCACCAAGAAATCACTCAAATACTGTTTCCAGGCTCACGGGTTTGTAGAACATGTTAAATTATGCTTTGGTGTTGGCCCTTCCTGGTGTCTGGTGGTGTCATCGCTCCTGAGCAAGTGTTTTTCACTAAATGATGACTTCATTGCACATGCTGGCCCTCCTGTGGGAGCATAGGCTGGCCCTCCTGTGGGAGCATAGGCTGGCCCTCCTGTGGGGAGCACAGGCTGGCCCTCCTGTGGGAGCACAGGCTGGCCCTCCTGTAGAAGCATGGGCTGGCCCTCCTGTGGGAGCACACGTGGACTCCAGTTTGACATCGATTGTATTTCCCTTCAGATGCCCTGTGCTCAGTTCCCTGCTGTTCCCTGCTGACTGAACAGAAAAACTGCTCCTGTCTACTCCCAGTCCAATTAAAACCATCTGAGTCTGGGGGACCTACCAGAGAGGCCAGCTTGTTGGGAATTGGCTATTAATTGGGATGATTCATTTTTTTCCTAAACAGGAGATCGTTTTTCTAACTTTATCCATAAAGGTATGGGCAGGNAGGGTCACAAATTTGATTGAGAGAAGAACAACTTCAGAAACAAAGCATTCTTCTCATTATTCGCACCAGTGACAGGCTTCCAAGCTTCCTACTAAGTGTCCTAAGATCTGTAAGTCCTGGACTATAGGGTATAGTCCTCAGCTCACTGTGCCCCCCAAATCAAACCAGAAGTACTGAGAGGGTTTGGAATTTGGGGTCCATATCCTAAGAAGCATTTCCACCTTCTCCTGTAAATATGTACATCTAGGTTAAATGACTCAAAGGCACCCCCGCCATGGAAAAAGGTGTCACAAAAGGCTGTGAAATCTGAGGTGGGAGAACTGTGAACTAAATGACAATAGTAACTGCCATTTAAAGAACAAGGTGCCAGGTACCAGGTAAGTTCCGTATTTCTCCACCTGTACAGACTGTTTATAGAGTTATAGCAAGGAAAGAGAAGAATTAGAAGGAAGATAAACCATTGCCAGTCAGAAGCTTACATATCAGGTACAGTTGAGAAATATGTTGATGGTCATAACAGCCAGTTTTATATTTACTGTAGACCAACTGTTGCGTATGCTTTTCCTCTTTTACCAACTGTGATGGCTGGTCTTGGTTGTCGATTTGATACACCTGGGAAGAGGGACCCTCAGTTGAGAAACTGCCTCCACCAACTGGCCTATGGGCATGTCTATACAGTATTTTCTTGATGATTGGTGTAGGAGGGCCCAGCCCACTAAGGGTAGTGCCATCCCTGGGCAGGTGGACCTGGGCTATATGAGAAAGGTAACTGAATGCACGCCTGGAAGCAAGGCACTCCTCCATGGCTGCTGCTTCATTTGGTGCCTCCAGGTTCCTGGTTTGGTTTCCCTCAATGATGGACGATGAGGTATAGTGATGGAAAATGAGGTGTAGTGATGGATGATGAGGTGTAGTGCAAATAAACCCTTTCATCGCTGAGTTAGTTTTGGTCAGCGTTCTATCACAGGAACAGGAAAGCAGACTAAGATGTCAGCATTTATTAGATGTTGATAATGCTGTTTGTACCTTACAGATGAGGAAATCAAGGAGCAGGGAGGTGACTTTTCTAGACCAGCTTAACTCCAGAAATGCTTTTGCTTTCTTTTCTTAAGGAAAAAAAGGACTATTGAAATAATAACTTATTGTAATTAAAATTAAGCAATACCTCGAAACTCAATGAAGCGAAACAATGATATATTTCATCTTAGTGCTACTGTCAGATAACTCTTAAATATTAGGGAATATTCTAGGCGTCATCTGTGCTCCCACAGGAATGGAAGGAGGGAGAAAGGGAGAGATGAATACTCACATGCACTTACATAAGCTTGCATGGGTGCAGGCACGCAGACCAACCATATGGGAAAACACAGCTACACAGACAACCATGTGCTCAATAACTATACTATACTGCTTTAAAACTCTCATGATTATAAGTCCCTATGAGACTCCATTATCTGCACTACTTTGGGCTCTTTACATAGGGAGAGGTCCCTTGTGTAACACCAATGCCACATACTAGGAAACATCAGTTGTTCCATACTAGTAGACTTACTGGGGCAGCTTTTTCTGACATGCCCTGGACAAGGTGCTTTTTCTCTTTAAGACCCCGTTTTCTCTTTGTGAATGTGGTTATGACTACCAACTCTAGGACCGAGGTGAGGATGAAGTCAGAAGCCACAGGAGGAGGGGCCCCTAAAATGTCTCTCCCACTGTGCAGCCTCAGCTCCTTCCTGGTACNCCAGGAACAATGAGTTGACCTGTCCAAATTTGCTTCCAGTTGACTGGTAGAGAGGGATTTAAACCTCCCCATGGACCGGGAGCTCCACTGCAGTTGAGGACTTATACAGTATCTATCGCCCTGCTTTTCCCTTGGCAAAGCCTTCACGATTAAAGGGACAGACGGGAGGCAGAGAGATATGTTCATAGACAGCCAGGGCAGGCTGGGCCAGAGTTTTCTAAACTGTGGGTAAAAGAATTCCCTCTGTTAGTGCCCCATGCCGCCCGAGGACTGCATAAGACTAAGAACTACATCTGGCGTCTTATTTTAAACATCAAGCTCCACTTCTTAGCCCAGCCATTGCTAGTCCCTCCTTCTATCTATTGTTGCTGTCACAAGTGAGAAACAGGGTTGCTTCTGGTGTCTACTGGGTAAAGGTTAGTGCTGATTAAACACCCTGTAATGCATCAAACACCCCACAAAGCAAAGACTGACCCAGTCCAAGATGTACCTAACATCATGGTTAGGACACTCTGGTCATGAGGACAAAGACACATGCATTATGATGCTGAATGACAAGTGTAAAATGAGTGCTATAGGTAATGTTTGCTTGGGCTTNTAAGTGAGGACAGAAGTGGGTTAGAGATATTCAAGGGAACTTTCAAAGGAATGTAGATTTGAGGAATGGCAAGGTTGGGAGAGATTAAACTAAGTATGGGAAATGACATCTTAGATACATAACAGAAAATACTTTTCATCTTATAATTTGATTAATCTAATTGATTGGTGGTGACTGCCTAGAGAGTTGTGTCGGGAATGATTTTAAGGCCAAGTCTTAGCTCAGCAGGAATGACTGTGGTGATCGATTAGTGATGTCTGCCAGAGGCCGGCGAAGGGAGTTGATAGTACAAACACTGAGAAATTGCTGTCCCACTTTTAGACNGTGGAACAGAATGAGGACAGAGGCAGAGGTGGAAATGAGCAAGGGGTTTTTGGTGCTGCAGAAGTTCACAGGGGGAGATGATGAGAGATGTGGAAGGGCCTGGAATGGCAGGCTCTGGGCGGCAAAACTCAATCTGTAGGTAATGGGATGGCATGCTGGCACCTGCCCACTGTGTTGCCTCTGGGCCAGCTCTGCTGACAAGGTAAAGAAAGCTACTCAAAGTCTTTGCTCCTCATTTCTATAAAGGGAGTGCTATTTCATCTGCTAACAGTGGCAGGATCATGAGGCTCTGGCTTTTATGAAGCTCATCCCAATGATGAAAACACCCTAAGAAGCCAAACTCGGGGTGACTGGAAAGCTGACTCCGAGGGTTCGCAGTAATGAGTTCGGGCAAAGCCCTTTTGGATGCAGCATGCCTGCACATGCCTAGGCTTAAGGAAGAGGGGACAGGAGGGATGGATGCCCATTCCTGAGCCTCCCAGGCCAGCTGACCCTGGCCTGAACACAGCTTTGCCAACCAACCCAAGCCTTCCTGTTGGGCTCTGGCTCCTCACAGGCAGGCTCCTTTCCTAGCATTGGCCTCCCTGCTCTGGGAATACTTATCCATTCATTCATTGCCTTGAAAGTTTTTAAGTGACATCATACTAATTTACCCTCCCCCCATTTCACCTCTCCCCTCTTCAATCCCATTCGTCCCACTTCCTTGTCCTTCAGAATGGTGGCAGCGCCCCGCGATCCCTGTCCTCTGCAGTCAGCCTTAGTTTAGCTGCCTGCAGACTCCTACTCCTGTCACCATTAATAAGGGTGACACTGCAGCTTGGCATGGATGCAAATACTCCCCCTTCCTGCCCCGCCCTCTGCCTTGGAGCAGAAGGCTCCCTGGCCAAAGACCGGCATTGGAAGCTTCTTTCCTGCACCCAGCTCTTGTACCTGCACTCCTCTCCACACTCAATTAAAGAAAAGGCAAGTGACAAAATGAAAAATGTCATTGAGGCCTGGTAGTACCCAGATATCAGATCAACATTACTAAAGTAGGCGATCTACTAATTCCATCTAGAAAAGAAGAAAAGATGTCAGCTTTGTCTGGACTGACTTGTTCCCTAAATCCCCTGCCGACTCTCCTGCCCCAGCAGGCTGCAAAAATCCTGGCAGAAGTGTAATCGAAGTTAAAGCTTAGCCTTAGAGAGGTGTTGGAGCAAGGGTTTCTGGGACACTATCCTCCAAACCAGCTACTGTAACATAGGTGAAGGAGACAGAGCCCAAAGCAGCTAGGTGCTTTCCCCAACATCACACAGCCTCTGAAAGTGGCAGAGCTGAGACTAAAAGCCAGTTGTGTGAGCATACTGACTATACAACCCTCATCCACCCTCCAAATTGCAGACCCCTGACCTACCAATCTCCTACAAACAAGATGACTGTTTCCCCCCCCAAGTCAAGTATCAGTCACAGGGGTATGTGTCTTGATACCAAAACAGAATTGAACTTAACCCATAATTAAGCCTCATACTTGAAATATATCTTATTTCTCTTCCTCACAATATAGATTTCGAGGCTTAGGGCATAACATGCTGCTATTGCACACTAATTTCACCTTTCAAAGCATTGAATAGGTGTCCCTGTGACCACCGTGGCTCTTGTTTGATCTGTCACTCCCTGTGCTCAGCATCTGAATTTGATGGAGAGCATCAAGTCAAAAACCAAACAGATGACTACGGACTTCCCTCTAGAGAAAGGCAGTCATCCGAAAGTGCATCTGAGAGGCATGGGGCTGGGCAATGGATGAGCCACAGCTCACAGAAATGCTTCGTTTGGCTGACCCCACTTTCTATAAACACTGGATCATAAGGCCAGCATGTGTATACCTGTAAAGACTGTATACCATCCTCAGTTTTCTGTTTCTCCTGGGCATCAGAAGGTTTAGCAATATTGGGCTATGTTCCCCTAGCCCTGTGAGTTCCATACTGCAGGGATGGAAGGAATAGCCTTTCCAGGTGGCTAAAGCTACCTTATTCAGAGTGGCCAGCCCATCAAAGTGGTCATGGAACCTTTGGGTTTCTGTACAGCAATCCCTATGTCCCAGAAGGCCCATCAGTAATGGTCGTACCAGGACTGTTGGTCACCTCACCAGTTANCTCATGTTGCCAGTCTGACCCCCTGTGAGCACTGCACATGTGATACCTTCTCATGGTTTCCTCACGCTTGTATGCCCCACACCCCACACCCCACACCCCACATCCCTCACCCTACACCCCACACCAGCGTTCAAAGTTGTGTGCCATCTGGATCCTGCTGCATTTTACTCTTTATTGTCTACTGTAGACTTCTCTTCCCTCCCTCTCTCCATGCTCCAACAACAGGAGCAGTGGTTATTTAAGGATCCACACAGGTGTTTCTTCCTCCAGGAAGCCTTCATGGACTCCACCTGACTCTTTTGTCCCAACCAGGATAGTCTTACCCCTATACTGAGAGCTCCTCTTCCCTTCATTGATAGATCACTAGTAACATAAAATTGAATAAGGAGCATAGATACAGCTAAGATTTGGGGATCAACAATGCTGAGCACTACCAATGCCCACCCCTTTCCAAAAAAAATTTAAAATGCTGGCTGCACACCTTTGTAAATGACTATAGCCCTATAATGAAGCATCCAACATAATTGACATCACGCTATAATTAAGACAATAAATGCTTACCACACTGAATCAAGTCATCAATTATGTTCCAGCAGAGTGGGGTTAGAGGTTTCATTTGGGAATTTTAAAGGCCTTCCAACTTCAGAGTGTTATCTGCTGCGCATTACCGTTTCAAGATTGGCAGTACATGAGGATAGGACCTTCCCTGTCATTCTGAGGTCAACTGATTGTTTTCTGAGGATCCTTAGGTTTCCCAGGAGCCCATGTTAGACCTAAGTTAGCAGAAGGNCATGATGTGTCTCTACAAGGATGATGCTCACTGCTTCTTGTGTCCATTTTCCACACAGAAGCCATGTAGGCCACCACCTTAGCAAGCTGGTTGGACCAAGGGATTCATAGAGAGTAGAGATCAAGAGGCTTGAGTCTAGTCTAAACATTGCCACCAACAAGCTGAGAAAATGTGGGACAAGTCTCTGTTCCACTGCAGACTTCAGTCCTCTCATCTATAAAACCATCAACTGCTCCAGAACTCCAAATCCTAAATGTCTATAATGAGTGTATGACATGTGGAAACTGAAAATTTTGGTCCTTTCTTTTGCTGGTTCCCTGGTTGACTTTGGGCTCTGAGGTCATGGTTTCCAAATGGTATTTTACAACAGAATGCTACACTATCCCTCTCTGTAGCCACTGGGATATTGTAATGGNTAGCTTTAATTATCAACTTGACATAACCTGGAATGAACTTGGAAGAGAGTCCCAGTGAGGTTTTGTCTACAGTAGATTCACCTGTGGTCATGTACGTGTGAGATTATCTTAATTAACTGATGTGGAGAGATTCAGCACACTGTGGGCTGCATCATTCCCTAGGCAGGGAGTCGTGGACTTCATGAGACTAGAAAAATCAATATCACGGTAACAGAAATGAATCTAGGGCATATGTCTACTATTCCCTGAGTAACTGATGGGTGAGATCTTCATGGCAGTGAGTTCATCAAGCAAGAATGAGCCAGGCTTATCCTAATTTTGGGCTAGCTGGCTATGAGATCTTAGGTAAGGCATATAATCCTACACAACCCATTTCTTCATTTCTAAGTATCTTCAAACAATAAGTGATGTAGTACAGGAGGGTTCCAGCTCCTTCCACTCCATTCATCAGTGTGGCCATCCACCACCAGCAGCAGAATTGCCCTGAAGCTCGTGAGAAATGCAGATTCTCAGGCATTGACCCTGACCTCAGGATCAGTATCTCATCATATGACCTGCAGGTAGGTGCTAGGTGCCTTGAAACTTGCATGGAACTGCTGAAGCACAAAGTAGGTACTCAACAAAATACAGTCTTTGTGAGAATTCTCCTCAACACTCTCCTTTCATTTGTTAACCTTTAATGCTTTCACATTGTGTACAGGGCCAGGGGCATGGGCCTCTACCACAGAATTAGCACACAGTAGGACTTCAGTAGACCTATGGAGATNGANTGAATGTATAGAAAAGGGAATCAGACCTGGCCCATTCTCTTAAACAATTGATGATCCAGGAAGAAATGAAGACAGAAGCCCTAATATCCAAAGCAGAATAGGACTGCTAGAAGGTANGGGCTCAGNTTCATCTGCACACTTCTATGAACCAAACACAAATCAAGCAGTGGAGAAACAATCTTTACAGCCACAACAGGAAGTAGATGCCAGGATATACACTTTTAATAAGCAAGGAAATTTTGGCTCAAAGAGGTAAGGTAGCTCATCCCAAGCCGCTTTCCACTAGTGCACACACTGACAAAACTTAAAGATAGGCAGCTGCAGCAAGACCTTTCTGCAGGATGCCCTGGGGGAGAGCAAGCACTAGGCATGATGACTTGACTTTGACTACGGGCCTCTCAAGGGCATTACTGTTTCTCCATGCTCGGGGAAGAGGTGGCAGGAGGCCCCACAAGTGAGAGACTGGGTTGCTATTCCCAGCAGAAGAGCTCATCACAGGGCTGCCTGTTCCATGGGCCACTTGTCTGCTACACTTCAGTGCATCTGGCTGCCCCTGGCCAGGATTCTCTCCTGCACTTGGACATTTTACTTGCAAATACATGCAGCAGATGATGCCAGGCTTCACAATGACAAGTCCAGGCTACAGAGAGAAAGGCTGTGTGAACTTGGGAGTAGGAGTAGAGATGCTTTCCAAAAACTATGTGATGTGGACAAGCCTGGGAGTCCTAATCTAGGAGTCAGTCCTAAGCTCCAAGATGAGAAGCGGTTGTGCAGAGGACAGGCCCAAGGTCACCAGAAATAAAGGATGTTATATGGTTCCCCTGGGTCTTCCTCTCCAGATGGATGAGAATAGAAAATCTGCATGGCAATCATGTTCCAGTCAATATAATTTCACCACTCAACATGAGGCGGTGGATGGCAGAGCACTTGAAGGAAAGATCTATTTGTGCTTCAGCCTCACTGGCTTTCTCCTTCCACACTCTCTACTCTCATTCCTCCATTTCTACAGACGTTGGGCATTTGTTCCCTTCCCCAGCAGTAGTTCTTTCGATGTGTTCCTCATGCCCACATCAGCAGCAACTATCCGGGTGCCTGTTTAGAATACACCTCACTCTCGCTCAATCTGAGCCTCTAGAGCAGGCTCTGCCCTGCAATCAGTGATTAACCAGCCTACTAGCAGTGGGGTCTCTGATGGATGCTCAAATTTGAGGCCAGGTGCCTAAGGGAGCTTCTGGGTAGTCATTTCCAGTGAGCAGCCCCAATAAGGAAAGAAAGAGGGACCAATGTGGCTGGTAAGGCCAGAAAGCATAGTGATCCATGCTTGTAGTCTCAGCAATTTTGGAGGCTGAAGCAAGAGGATGGCTGCCAGATTGAGGCTAGCCTGGGTTATGGTGTAAGATCCTGTCTCAAACAAAAAACAAACAAGGCAAAAAAGACTCCCAAGATTTGGAGAGGGGCGGAAAGTGAGACTGGCAGTAGCAAAGCCCTACTATGTGCCAGTCCTCCTATCATGGTTCATGACGTTGGCTCTGTATACAGGATGAAAGTATTAACAGTTAATGAATGAAAGCAGAGGGTCAGGGAAGATGCACACAAGACTACATTTTATTGAATACCTACTGTGTGCTTCAGTGNTGTTGTTCAAACTTCAAGGGGCCTGGTACCCACCTGTGGGTCATATAATGAGATGCTGATTCCTGAGGTCTGGGCTGGCACCTCAGAGTCTGCATTTTTCGTAAGCGCCCAGGCAATTCTGCTGCTGGTGGTTGCAGATGGCCACAACTGGAGTAGAAGGAATTGGAACCTTCCTGCGCTGTCTCAGTGTTCATAGATGCTTAGGAAATACAGAAACAGCAGCTCACACAATTTTCTACATGTCAAGTTGCCTTTGACATGCCTAAGAGAGGAATGTCCCTACCATAGCTGGTCCTTGTCCCCAGCCCTCCCTAATCAGTACCTGCTCTTAAGAATATCCATAGCTGGACAATGACAATATCAGCAATAATACGGTAGGCTTATGAGAAGGGCTGCCTATGAATACCGTTTGGAGCCAAGTCTCCAGGGACTTTCATGTCCTCAGTGTGGGGAGGGCCAGATGAAAGTTTGAGACAGGCTCCTTGTCAATGTCAGCTAACTCAGGCCAGGGCTGCTGTGGGTTATATTTAATGTGATTTAAAGAAAATGAAATTTGTCATCTTCTAGCTCACCAAGGCAGGAGGCAAATTTATACCCACCACACCTGGGCTATTTTCAAGAGGCCATGGCTGGAGCTGGGGACACAAAGACAGCCCCACAGCTAACTTCCGTGTTCATTGGGTTTAGGGAACAGAAATATTGCTGTCTCCAGGGCAACTGTGTCCACTGATCTTAGCTTCTGCAGGGGNTAGGGTAGCTTCCNTGAAGACCTTCATTTATTCACCAACATTTTAGTAAATTCTCANCCCCATTGACNCAGGCAAGCTGCAGCTGAGAATTTAGTACCCGNCCACCCACACCTGGGAGGATACTGTTCAGGCAGGGTTAGGGCTCACGCAGAGGGAATTTCACCTCTTCAGTCTGGTCCTCTGTCTACTTTCACTTCTGCCACCCCAAAAGAAAATGCTTTCTGTCTTCTGTCTTCCTTGACTCCTTAATACACACACACACACACACACACACACACACACACACACACACACACTCTTCCCTCTACTTCATATTTTTAAAGTCATTTCCCACCTTTGATTATAGTGTTTCCCCACATACCATCTCAACATCACAAGCAGTTGATAGTGAGCCCCCAGAGGTTGGGAATCATTATTACCGGTATCTTCATCCTGTTCCCATCACAGGGCCTGATTGCAGGTTAGGCTTTCAATAAATCTTTGCGGGATCCATGTGCACACAGCCTCCTACTTGACAACTCAGGTGTGTATCTTACAGGCATCTGAGACTGCAGGTGCTTGCTTAGAATCCTTACCTTCCTCTCTCTACCCCAGCCTCCCACCTGACCCTCTCATACCATGCCAGTGGCAGCCCATCCTCCCTTCCCTTGGCCACCTGTATGGGAGGCTTCAGGCACCTTTGACACTTTCTCTATCTGGCCAATCCATCTTGTGGCCGACTTCTTTCCAACTCCACCTCTAAAATATGGCTAGACTCTATTTCTGTCCACCCCAGGGTAGATCATCAAAGTGTCTCTCATGTATTGCAGCCATAGTTCCAAGAGATGTTCCCACCTTGCTCCTGATCCTCAAAGAAGAAATCAGGCTGATCTTACCCACTGCTAAGCTCCATGCTCCTGCCTTTACCCAGGCACCAGAAAACCTACTGTCCTTATCTGGTTTGTATCTGCCACTGTTGCTTTGGGACAAATTATTCTAATAGCTTCTACTTTTGATCCTTCCTACTCAGCCTTACAGTTTTCTATCTCAGCACTTCTCCCAATCCTCAAGTAGGTATTTATTTATGTGTTGGATTGTTTAGTGCTGGTCTCTTTCCTGGATGGAGCTCCCAAAGGGCTGAAAACTTGAGGGTTTAGTTCACCACTGCCTTCACAGCACCCAACACAGGCCCTGGATGTAAGACATACACAGTAAACATCTGAACGAACACGTGCTTAAATTCTAAACATGATGCTCAGAAAGCCATGCTTACTCTCGCTCTGTTGTTACTGCTGATTGGCTAGCAAAGGTGAGCCATTCCCCTGATGTGAGGCAAGAGTAGGCAATTCAATTTAATTCTTCTCAGTGTGGTACCAGTCGCTTCAATTACATTCAATTCATCTTAATTTAATTCCAGAAGCCTTCACAGACACCAAAGCNCTGACAGCCTTTATTCTAGAAGCAGGAACGTCACTGATGAAGACAATCTATTCTTTGGCCTTAGGAGGTGCCTCCTTTATTCACTCACACTTCTGGCCTAGGACAGGTGTAGGACACGTGTTTGATCTAGCCCATACATATAAGCCTGCAAACAGGTAACTGGTCAACCTAAACTGGCTCTCAAGGCATCACTCATGGGTGGGTGTGTTTGTCAAGGTGGCTGCAGAGGTTCAACACAGCATACCACCAACAGTGACTAAGGACATGAGGGTCAAGGATACAGAGTCCTGTGTCTGCCCTTTTATGATTGGCAGGACAGAAATTGTGACTGAAGTCCTCTAGCCCACCTTTCAAAACTGTTAAAGGGTTTCATGACTATTCTATTAATTGCTCCTATTTTTTTCACTTCATCTTAAAAATATGAGATTTAAGAGCACTCACTTCTTCCAGTATGTGAAGTGACTGACAGCTGAGAACACATGGTGGATTATCAATGGCCTAAGTGTTGTGTTTACTACTAGAAGCAGCATTGGGGAATGCAGGCATTATAGCCAAGCAGACATAAATTGCAGAGGGTCTGGCTGAGTTCTCTGGCAACCAAGGCATAAGAGGGGGGAAAGGAAGGAAAGAAAATATACCAGCTTAAACAGTTTTAATTTTCTGGCATGGAAAGCATACACAGCTTTCTAAGGAGGCTACATTACTTTCTCTGATCCAACTGTAGCCTGGCAGGAATTTATCATGAGTCCTTATGAAAGGACTTAGAGAGCAGGGTAGACCTTGCCTTAATCAGTTTCACATAACAACAAATGCTGCTCAGTGATGCTCCCCGCTCATCCACCCTCAATAAAGGCAAGTCTTTGAGGGAGGCAGTCTGCCTTCTGAAGAGCCAGCTTCATCCTGGGCTTAGTTTAACCAATTTACTTTTCTCTAGATCATAGTGGAAACCACACAGCCACTTATTAGGAGACTCAGCAATCTCAGCTGCTTCTGCTTCTTCCTTTCCTGGACTAGTTTCTTTTGCATTCTATCCATGCTGCATGGTCTTTGTTCCATAGTTCTGGATCATTCTAAAACACTCCAGATCTTTACAGATTGTGATGACTTGTGTATGATCTCAAATGCAATCAGTAGCCTAGGCTGGCCTTGAACCTGTATCCTCCTGCTTTAGCCTTCTAAGAGCTGGAATTACAATTCTGTGCTATAAGGTCCAGGCTCTGTCATAACTCTTAAGATGTGTGAAGCATAACCAAGTTGTTGTATTAATAAAATATTGGCACAAGGAACTTGTGAGACCCCAAAACTGCAGGAATTTCTATGGGTTTTCATTCTAACACCCATCCAACATCAATTAAAGACACATGGCCTCTGTTCAAATGACTTCAGAGAGAGAGAAAAATGTTACCTTCCCCTGGTACTCTGACAGAGATGTGAGAAAGTTTTCTTATGTTCGGCCTTAAACTTCTCATGACGTGAAGACGTTGAACAACTACTGCTCTTGTAGGGTGATATAAATGCCACAAAATAGGATTTCTACTTNCCAGAATATTCCAAAATAATACTAAGTTTTCATGTGTTGCGTCTGTCCAGCCCTTGGCTTCAATACATTGGAAGTCAGGGATCTGTTAGTGAGAGCTGTTTGCCTGGGATTCTAAGAAGCCATCTCATCCCTTATCGAGCCTGTCCCAGCTGCTAATGACAATGAGCCACAGCGCCTGCTGGATGCCCCCACTGCCTTAAGCAGTTTGAGTAAAACAGAAGCGCTAAGAGGTGAGGGTCCTTTCCCCCAGTCAATTATAAGGATGACTGGAAGCTGATGGATGACACGTCTGCCGCCTGCATGGCCTCTCTATTCTGGCCGTCCCTGCCACTCTGTCTTTTCTCCTGGCCTTACTTCTCAATCTTTAAAAGAACTCTGTGACTAATACTGAATATTAAAATGGGACATTGTTCTCATAAAATCAATATTTAAACCACATGCTACTAATTCATAGCAAAGGGAGAAAAGGGCCCCTCTCCTCCCTCTATTTTAACCCTGGGGGGAAGGGCTACTGTGGCGAAGATAAGAGCCCTGCATGTATGGGAAAGCTGTAATTTGAATATGTGCACAGGTTCCCAAGGGGAACATTCTAAAT
>LZPO01044726.1:66520-83326 GCA_001675575.1 Neotoma lepida
TGTGTGTGTGTGTGTGTGTGTGTGTGTGTGTGTGTGTGTGTGTATAAGATGATCATGGTATCAGCTTGATTTCATAGGCCAGAGATGTCATGACACTTTATATTAAACTCCAACAGCCACTGAGTGACTAAAGTGGAACTAGAGCCCTCTTTGATCTTAGCCCAGAGTGCTTTCCACTAAACCNTAAAATAACCACATCTAATTTTATGTGCCAGAAAGTTAGTGCACATGGATATGAGGGAAGAGCTGCTCCAAAAAGGTCCAAGATCAAGAAACCAAGGTGATAAGCAAAAGAGCAGCATCCACATCAAGCCATCTTGATCTGATGAGGGATGGCAGCGCTGAGGGATGGCAGTGTCANGTTAAGCCCCCGTGAGTGACTCTGGGTTTGTGCCCTTCACACTGACCCACTGTTGATGACAAGTCTGTGCTCCGATGGCTTTTGTTGTAATACCTTTCCCTGCACACATAGTGTCTCTCCTGAACCTCCTTGAGATGCAGATATATTTGTAAGATGGTTTCCTAGGACTGGAGGAGTTCTTCATGATGGATTTATCAGGCTTAGCCCTGATGTCAGCTGCATTGTTACAATGTCACCCATGAGCTGAGCTGACCAGGAAGGAAATGAACTCNCAANTTTCCCTGCTCATTTGCCCTGCTTTCTTAAGCACACATGTATGTGCANAGTGTGGCTTCACAGGGACCTGTCAGGACAGAGAGTGACCCACAAGGCTGGATGTAGATATGTTCATGTTTCATGTAGGTCTTGTCTATTTGGTTTTACTTTGCCAACTGTTCCTTGTATGGCTAATTTGTCAGGAACATGGAGAAAAATGAAATGCCAGTCCTGAGAAGAGTGGTGAACATGAGGAAGTGAACCAGGGGAAATGCTTAAGGTTCTTATGTGCAGGGCTTTCCACACAGCCCTCCAACAACAAAGTCGGGGGTTGAAGAGAGAGAAGCAACTCCTCTGGAAATTAATAATTCAAGGCAAAAATCATCACAAAATTTAATTGCTCTCTGTCAGCCACAGCTCATCCTTGTCTTCCATTATTTTGCACAAATTGACTTGGCAGCATTTCCCAGCCAGCACGTCCATTCTTAAAGGACTCTTGTTATCTATAGCCTGTTAATATGTTCATCCTTCACCTCTCTGAGTAATTCCAGGCAGCTTTTACTCATTTGGAATGACTAAAGCTCTCATTGGCTAGGGAGAGGGAAATTGCCCAAGATGAAATGTCACACATCACCCTAAGGGGCTGTGCGGCTCCTGGGGCTCAGACAGGCAATGCTAGCTATAAGTTCACANGGAATGGATCAGAGCCAGTGTCGCTGCTGAAGTCTTGTGTGGGTGACCATCCATATACAGCAATTGAAATGTAAGTGAATTAATTGTAAATAGAACTAAGTTCNGTTTTTCCTATTAGTCACCTGATTTCAACTTGGCAGGCATAACACACTGGTAGCACAAAACAAGATCCCTATGACTGTAAAATGCTCTTTAGACAATGCTGGGTGAGAGCTGAATTCACATTAGGATGGCATCTTACTCTCCAGTCTCTGTCCATGAAAAGATGAGCTATGGAATCTGCATACAGTGTGTTGGGATCTGCTTTGCAGAAAACCCAGATGTGAAACGCTAAGGGCTTCATTGGTGTCCAGTCATACATATGTGGGATGATCATATGTGTATCAATGGGGCAAGAAATGAAGAATGTTTATCATATGGTCAAGGAGAGATGGACACACACACACACACACACACACACACACACACACACACAAAACAAAAAACCAAGATCTTGTACTTGGGGGTCTGGTTCATGATTTGAACTCAAGACCAAGACCACCTTTATCCTCACGGTGCTCAACTGTGACTGGCAGTTTGCAAACAGCCTCTGAGCTGGTACAAGTATACAGCATACTGGTCTCTAGAATTCTCCTTGTAGAACTTCATTCCCCTGGGTCAGAGGTGGCTNGGGTTGACATCAAGTATTCCATCTGCTCTACTCAAGGCATAGAGATAACATAGGGACACGTTGACAGTCATCATCTTACAGGGTTGGTCCTTTGGCCTATTTCTAGACAAGCTTTGGCATAATTAATAGTACAGTTATCTGGTAATTATTCCACTATTTNAGCAGGACTAGAAGTACTCAGGGCACAGAATGAGCTTCATGTGCACAATTAATAATTTTCAACACTAAGTAATTACGTGTATGGTATTTAACCTAATAACATTAGATGCACATTATTGGGCTCTGATTGCTGTTTTCTTCCCGCCACCCACTCTTGGATAGCTGTTATCTATAAAGTAGACATAATGCACTCATATATCATGTTGGTTTGTTTTTAGATTTNTTATGCTCCTAAAGAGTATGGATGCATTTGGACCTTTATGCCTATGTGTCCTTCACACTGACCCACTGTTGATGGTAAGCCTATGCTTCTGTGGCTTTTGTTAGCAATTCCTACTGCTACTCTCAAGATCCTCTTTGAGATGTATACGCATGTGTAAGAGTTTTAATTTTAATATGCTTCTTTAGAAACTTCTCTTGCTTAGCCATGATGCTACTCTTCCACTGTATCCTGACCTCATTGGGGTGGACCATGCTTCATGCCACTCACTGATTTGGTTCTTCTGCCCAGAAACATTGCTCTCCTATCTTGGATGCATCTAAAGTTTGATGAGAAAAATGACATAGGATTATGCTGGAACTAAGGCTATAAAGCTATCAGGTTTCATGAGAACAGTGAAATGTTCTGGCTTGAGAGGCAGGACAGGGCTAACCAGACATGGTCCACGTCATTGAAGAAGAGAATCCCAGGAAGCATGGTCAATGGTCAGAAGAAATGGTCTGTTCTCTTTCACATGAGCTGTGATCAGGATGAGTAGAATGCTTTGTCACAGCAAGGCAAACCTAACCAGGGCAGGCATCTTTTGGATAGACTTCTCACTGTTGATTTGGACAGGGATTCCCTGGAGGGTCTTCTTTCTGGACCAGCAGTATCAACATCACAACTTGCTTGGGATGTGCCTTCCCAGGCCCCTAGAACCTCTGGGTATGAGGGCCAGAAACCCATAGTTAACGAGCCTTCTAGATGATTCTGATTCACTTTCAAATTTGAGGACTGTGTCCATGGCAGGATGTATTATAACATCTCAAACTCTTTGCCTGGCCCAAGGACTCTGATTCCAGTTGCTTTTCTCCAAGCACAGCTGAAGGTGAGCTGCCTTCCTCTCTTTAGCCAGTGGCCTGCTTCAAATCCTGGAAAGTGCCACGATCTCTCTGCCTAAAGTTCCTCCTTCTAGAATGTTCTTATGCTTATCGACCCCTTTCTCACTCTTTACCAGACAAGATCCCTTTTGCCTTTAATTCTCAACACAAGTAATAGTGAGCTCATGCCTGGCCATCCCACCTGAGGTAGCCTGCAGTAGTCTCGCCTTTAGTTTTGCACTCTGTCTGTTTCCTGAAGGTTGTGAACTCAGAATGACAACTTTGTTCATTTTTAGTCTTTAAAACAAAAATGNAGGTCTGTCTCCCGTGGTTTTCAGTGTCATAAGTAGATCCTTTTAGTTCATTACCATCATTTTGATTGGGTTACTAATGGGAATGAACAAACAAAATTAAAGTCTACTGACTTCTTCAAATTTTCCACATCACTTAATTTCTTGTCTCCTTAGCCAATAATCTTCAAGAAATATGTTAAAGTTTTCCCATTATGATAATTTTTTCATTTTCTTCTTATGATTATGTCATTTTTCTCCATGTTAATTTGAAACTTTGTTGTAAATGCATTCAAACTGAATATCTTCCTCAAGTAAATNTTTTCTCAGTATCTTAAACAAAAAGAGAGAGAGCTCTAGCCTCATTGTCTTGTTTACCCATGANTTCACACTGTCGTGGCTGAGACCCAGCAGAAGCTTAACGATTAGCTGGCTGTTGAGTGAGTAGGTTCAACTCATCTTCACTTCTGTTTACCTAACTCAAGCCTGGGAGGCATTGACTCTTCAAGCTCTAGCAGTGGTGTGGCAGGGGATGCATGGTATGCATTGTTTGTTTGAGGAAACCTAAGCTCCTGCTTTGGCCAGCTTCAGAACTGTTGTGGCTCTCATTGTCCAACCTGTGCAACTGCCAGGTTCCTCCCTCTCAGTTCCCCTTTCACCAATGCCATCTCTGAGCACAGCCACCAGAACTTAGAGAAGGTCCATGGTGACTGTGCTTAACTTCAGGGCTTGTGTGTCAAGGGCCAGCTCTTTAGCTATGGCAACAGATAGAGGATTAGAGATTCATTTTGCAGCCACATATCAAAAGCAAGAAAGGTGCCTTTGGACTTAAATAACTGTTTCTCCTTTAATAGCAAGTAAGAAACAGTATGTGGGCAGAAGGTCTGCCTGGGACAGGTTAGAAACAATGAGGTGAATGGCCTCCCTCTGCTGGTACTGGGGCTGGAGTTGAGGAGACTCCTACTCTTAGACCTTTTGGCTTTATTTTGCAGGTTCATGAGAGATGGCTTAGTTTTCTATACTCATCCCTAGATTAAGAGGCTCACAGATCAGAGCAAATGCCACCCTGCCACACTATGTAGCCGTGTTGCAAGCTCCTGGGCACACAGTGATGCTCAGGGGTGAGGCTCACAAAACACCTTCAGGAAATTCATCCACATTGCGGGCCTGGTGGCAGAAAACATCTTGGAAGCTATCTAGAGCAGAAGATCTGAAATTACTAAAATCTATAATAATGGAATAACAGCTAATAGACAATAGAGACTGGGCACTCCTCTATGAAATAGTTTAGATTAGAAATATTTTGGATTTTTTTTTTTGGATATTGGACTATTTGCATATACTTTAAGGTATCTTGGGGATGCAACCCAGTCTAAACACAAAACTCAAGTGTGGTTCGTGGATACCTGACCTACATATCCCAAGTGCAATTTTATACTGCGTCTTCTTTTTTCTTTATCAGTTTTTCTATGAAATTGGTGTCAAAATGTTCCCAATTTTGGAGCATTTTGGGTTTGAGATTTTTGCATTTGGAATGCTCAATCTATATATTTGAAGAACTTATTTTTGCCCAAAGTACCAGAAAACACTTTAAATTTATGACTCCATTGAATCTCCCAAGCACCCTCAGAATGTATCAGATACCAATTATTATGTCTAATCTGACAGCTTTTTTGCTTGCGGAGCCATGGGGAGAGAGCCCTCTACACAGCAGGTGTCATGGAGTCTATTCTACAGGTGAAGAGTCTGAACTACAGAGGTCCCCAAGTGTCACAACTACTCATCACCAACCTGGGATCCCATCCCAGGACGGCACATTCCCCATGCCCTACCTGTCTCAGAATTTCCTTCAGAGTCCCCAGAGGCAGGTGTGACTTTCTCCATCTTTATGTGTAGGCAAATGAAACCGGAACCAGGCACACTGTGTGCTAGAAGGCCCAGTGTTTCCCCCTTGCTATATATACCATCTTTAGACCTTCCTTACAAAAGAGCATACAGATGGGGGAGGAGGGAAGGAGAAAGCGCAAGCACACGCCGAAGGTCAGTCTGTTGTTACAGATGTTAAATGACCCGGGTAAACAGTCTCAAATGGAACAAGCATGGATTTCCAGGATGAAAGAGTCCCT
Organism: Neotoma lepida; assembly: GCA_001675575.1. Classification (NCBI taxonomy): domain Eukaryota; kingdom Metazoa; phylum Chordata; class Mammalia; order Rodentia; family Cricetidae; genus Neotoma; species Neotoma lepida. Next base: position 72,155 of record LZPO01044726.1, read on the forward strand.
AGGGGCGCTGGGAAGGAGTGACTGAGCCTGGACATAGGCTGTCAGTATTCAGTTCTAGGGGCTTCTAGGGATGTCACTGTCAGTGAAGTCTCAGATTGAGGAATGCTGTGTCTCCCTATCCTGGTGCCAGGCCCAGCAGGATGNCAGCCAGAGTTCTTTAAATTGATGGGGAAAAAAAAGGCACAAGGGACTGGGAAATATGGTTTTGTTTAATTATTCAGTCTTCAGTCCTCTCGGATCTGCTGTGAGNACGGAAGGAGACCTCATTTTTTAAGCAGGATGGAGATGCTAAATAGGAAGTCACAGACACTTCAAATGAACTCCAGTATGATTGAGCGGAGCTGCGGAGGGCAATGGGTGTTCAGTGGGAGCCTAAATTGCTCTCTGGGAAGCAGCTGAGAGATCAAGAGTCCCCGGTTGTTAAATCTTCTCAGCAACAAATGAATGTGAAGCATCAGCTAGACTTGAAGGGTGCCCAAGGAGCGAGCACATGGAGGATGGAACTCACCAACGGGATGGTAGGAGAACTGGGAAGTGAGTCATGCAGATGCAGAGATGATGCAGAAGCCCCATGTAGGATGGGAACTTGTGGGTCAGAAAGAAGATGGTGCTGGCACTTACTACCTCCAATAAAATTCCCTGTCACTCACACTCAGTGTGTTCTCATCTTCCAGGGCTGCTCTCATTCACTCCCAGCTCAGGGTCCAGGCCAGTGTGTTTTCTGAGTAAGTTATCCCAGGACCCAGGCATCAGATGACTGTGGCCTGCAGGGGTCAGGTAGGGGGCAACAGTAGGAGAGCATACAGAAGCACCATGGGTTGGGGAGGAAGAGGGTAGCTGGAGGTGGCAGAGGGACAGCTAATCACCAAGTCCTTTGCNCACACAAGGGCTTCAGCACTCCATCTACTCTGCCTTGCCAAGTTCACTGCTTCTACTTGCAAATGTGGAGAATTCTCCAAGGAAGCAGCAAATTGCTTAGCCCACAAAACGTCCCCCACTAGCTTGCATCTTGTTTGGCAAAGGGCAACAGGGGAAAAAAAACCCTTCCTGGTCAACCTTGAGGTACACAAGCTGCATGACATCCATACACATAATGGAATGTGGGAGCTTTGAAGACATGCGCCCCTGTGTGGCATCCACATTCTTTCCGTGCNTTTGCTTATTAAACATGTGCATATCCATTGCCCTACCCAGTCCTCCTGACGTCCACTTATCAGAGGGGAAAAGAACGGCTCACAAACCTACAGAGCTATACCTGAGATTGCAAAAGCAATGACAATGGGTAACAGTGGGGTTTCGGGTAGAAAGCTCTCTTTTGAATGTGGGAGCTTCTGTGTGTGTGAAGGGGGGGTGCTGAGGGTGGTGGTGGTGTACAAATATGATGACAACATCAGCATCAGTATCAGAGATAAAAGCCACAATGCTATACTCAAAATATACGCTTTGGGTGGCTGTCCTTTGATCATTATGAAAATGACACACAAATGCTATAGGAAAATTAGAGAATATATAAAGTGTATGGCAGAAAAGAGAGAAAGGGAGGGAGAGGCAGGGAGAGGGAGGGAAAGAGAGCTCTGNGGAACGAGACAGTGTAATATGAAGAAGTAATGGGCTGAGATCTGGCTCTAGTTCTGCTATGGATTAGCTGTGTGACTAGACACAAATCACTTAACATCTCTGAATNCTACCAACTTGCAAAACGAGGTTCCTCTGCCAGCCTAGGAAGAGAATGTAGGCAATACTCTATAAACTGCAAGCTCCTTGGTCACTGGGTTTGTTTCTCTCATGCTGCTGTTATAAAAGTAATGGCCGAGATCTACCTTGTTGACATAATTAAAAGGATTTAATAGCCAAGGTCCTAGGAAGGGCAACTCGACTAAATGGATAGTCCTGTTTCTGCTGATTCCGTTTACACTCCCCTTTACTGTTTGCTAAGGTTGCGTCTTAATATTCCTGATAAATAGGACCACAGCTCTAATTTGTATGAGTTGAAGCTGAGTTCTCTGAGCCTCTAACTCTGCATGCATAAATCAGGAGGATTTGCTCCCTGGAGCCTCAGACACTGGAGACAACCTANTGGAATTGTTTCTGGAAAGCTGCCTCCCAAAGCTGCACCCCAGCTTCACAAGTACTGAGGAAATGACATTATTGCACNTTATATTAACATTGTCTTTCAAAAGTGGAGTGACCTTAAAGCCAAAGAGCACAGGAGATGAACTGAACACAAAGGTCATTTGAGCTNAGGCAAGGCGGTCACATAACACCTGCCCACTCTCAGGATGCACATAGCTGTTTTGTACCATAACTCCCACTCAGTGACTGCTGAGATACATCTGTCTCCCTCCATACTCAATAGGCTTTCATAGCATTACTGTATATGAGTATGTTCCTTCCAGTAATGGGACAGAGCACTGTGATGTACACTATTCACTGGAGAAACTTACAGGTTCAGTTAGGATCTTCTGGAAAACGATTGCCACTAGCGCCACAAACAGCCCATTCTCAACAGCAGGCCCTAATCGTCAAGAAAGCAATTATTTCAACGAACTCCTCAGGTACAATCCCACACCTGTGATGGGCTGGTCCAGAGCACCTCTGATCTCCAGCTGTGAAAGGATTCCTTGATGAAGTAAGATTGGAAAATATTGGGTTAAGCAAAGTTAGAGAGCTAGCTCTACTTGCTGCAGGAATTTCTGAGCTTTAGAGGCATATGGAAAATTCCTGAAAGGTAGAAGCACTAGGTTTCCTAACTAAGGAGCCTTATGTTGCCAAGAGAAGAAAACCATACTNTCTTGCTTTCCAAGATGCTGTGATAAAATACCCCGACAGAATCAAGTTGAGGGAGAAAGGGCTTATTCTGACTCCACAATTAGAGGTACAGTCCATCATGATAGGGAAGTTGAGGCAGTAGGAGCCTGAAGCCGCTAATCATAATACATCCATAATCAGAAAGCAGAGAGCAAGGAGAGCTTGGGGCTGCCCAGCCCCCTTATCCACTTACATAGTCTGGGATCTCAGCCAGGGAATGGCACCACCCAGGGTGGGTATGTCTTTCTACTTCAATACACTCAAGATAAACCCCCCTCACAGGCCTGCCCAGAGGCATGGCATAGCCCAGATGATTCTCGATTCAGTAACGTTCACTCTGAACACTAACTATCACACACACAGTGGAAGACACATATTGGCTGCTTCTCATTAGGAAACGATTATCTTCGATGTTCGAATGCAAAACTTTTCAACGTGGGGCCTGGAGAGATGGTTGGGCAGTGAAGAGCGAGCACATCCTGTCCTCACAGAGGACCCTTAGGGAAGGGAAAGACTGTGGGTCTCTTTTTAAAAGAAGGAACTGGAATACAGACAATTAAGAAGAACCAATCGTATTCTCTAATGGCAATTGGGGAGTGTCTATAAATCGAGCAAAGTCTTAAAGAAATGGATCTTAGTTCACTAAGGAATCACAGAGCTACATAAGTTGACAATCCGACCTGCCAGTCTCTGGCAGAGCTTCCTGTTNCCAGGCTTGGAGGACCTCCTGGAGGTCAGAAGGATAAGAGCCTTGCTCACAGATCTTGATAAACTCAGCCATTCAGCTCATCGGCTTTCCTGTAAGTCCAAAGGAAGGACCAAGGCCTAGCCATAAATTAAGCCTGCAGACATGGGAACCAGCAGAGCTGATGTGCTCTTGAGGTACCCCGTNCATCATCTGCCACCAGGGCCCAGTAATCACCTTTATGACATTGGTGGAATTCTTCCATTGAGTGACAACCGTGCCCTCCTACCAAGCCCTATGGTTACCCAGGAAGTGATGCGTGACCCTGTGAGTGCCATGAATGGTGACATCTGGAGCTACATTTATCTTTTATGGATGAGCTCCAGCCAGCAAAATGTTGAGCCAAGAAAGAAGCGGTGAGAAGCACTTTATAAATGTAGCCCAACCCACCCAGTTTCTGGGATTCTATTAACAATCCTCTAAGAAAGTGCTTTTTCTCCCCTTTGGCATCTCTGAGATCAAAGTATGCAAATGAGTACCCACACAGCTAATGGCGTGTAATTACCCCTTGCATAATATTATATTTGATTGTATTGCATTTTATTTTCATAATCATAATAATTGCATAACTATTACAATAGTAGCAGCAATGTGACACGCTAAGGAAGAACCAAGGCTCTGAAGTCAGCTTGCCTGGGTTCAGACCCAACTCTTCTCCTCCCTTGTTGGGCTGCTACATCTCAAGAGGTCAAAGGATGGAAATAGATTCTGCCTCATAAAGTGGTGTTAGGAGTTAAGTGCCCTAATTCCTGCAAAGTACTGAGTTCTAAATTCAACAGCATTGACAATGATTGCCACTAGGATCTGTGGTAATAATCACCAGAAAGTGTAATTGTTTGGGTATAAATGAAGGAAAATTAGGAAGGCAAAAAATGCAGTAAAACTCTACACACACCAATCTTCTGGTTAATGTCTAAACTTTTGCCTTTAAGGCACCATCAAATTGAACTTCAGGTCCTGTTCTGTTAGTTTGCAGATACTCCAGGGAAGAGTAATGTTTTAGTTGCTTCCAGCCACCTGCCCATTAGCAGAATCCACTAGCACTCAAGAAATCACCAGGGAGAAAAGGCCATGAGCACTGTTTATCTGAGGAAGGACATCGACACAAACCAAAGCAAGTGGCCTTCTGATGAGTGTAATTCCTATGCTACAAAACACCTACTCACCGTCTGCTTCACCTTTCCAGCCCACTATTGACATCAAATTCAAATAGGATGGAGAATAAAGGTAGACTCCAAAGAAAAAGTCAGATGGCCTTGGGTAGATGCTGCTGGGCTCAGCACTGTGGCCATTACTTTTTACTTTGTGATTCAGAGGAAGTAAAATTTGATGAGGACGGTTCAGTTTGTGTCCAGCCACTTATTTCCACGGAGTTAAGTCAACTTAATAACTCCATGGAGCCCCTGTAGGAGAGCACTCTCCAGCCATGAATCAGGGAGCGGGAGTTATGGCACCCGGGTTCTGCCTCTGTCCAGATGATGGCGTGACTCCAGGTAATGACTGCAGTTCTCAGGATCCCCGTTCTCTTGACACAAAACCATGAGTTGAACAACACCACCCTGGTCTACGTGTCAAATTGTATTTAAATGCAGCAATCAGTTATATGAGATTATAATGTTCTTGGGACAAAGCTGAACTCATAGAGTCTACCATATCAAATCCCAGCCCATGCCCCCTACCCTGACAATCAACTCTTGTCAGGACTATGACAGATGTTTCTTATTTTCTGTCTTACACACAGAGATACAGCTGTAAAATATGTTTTAAGTTAGTTTTCATTTTCAGACATCTAGGGCAATGTGCACAGTTCAACTGCAGTTGTCGCACCCCAGGGTGGCACCCCTAGCACCCTATGGCTTCTGTGTTGTACTTTATGACCCATGCTGCAGTGTGTTCTCTGAGCACATGTGGGGCACTTGTCTAGTCTGAATAGTCTGCTCGTCGTTGGGTTCAATGTAGAGTTTAGTTTAGCATCCAAACCAGAACACCTATGTGAGACAGTTAATCATACAGCACAACAGGTAGAAACAGGACTTCCCCAGGAAGAGAGTGTGTGGCCTCCCTAGGCAGGAAACCTACACAGCTCTGGAATAAAANTAAAAATCATTGAAACTGATTAATGCTGTCCAAAGCAAATTGAATGTGACATTTTAAAGCTTTCAATGCTACCAAGGTTTGAAGTGAAGGGTAGACATATCCCAAGTTTATGCTAATCCTCAGATACCAGCTAAATGCCTTCCCTTGCTGAGAGGCAGACTGCTTTCACAGGGAGCACACCTTAGCTGAGAGCCCCTTTCAGTCCTGGNAGTGATCCTTTGTAAGTCCCTTTCCTTTGAAATGTGGTGGCCCTCTCTATTTAACACTCCATTTCAGCTTTCAGAATGGAAAGCTTGTGGAGGGGGACGATCTGCTTCTACACAGCCAGTTCTCCCTAATTCCCAGACTTATCTCTCAAGTGCAAGATCATCATTTTCTACACATGGCCAGAAAAGGTTCTGGATGAATGTGGTGTCATGGTTTCTGCTGCCTTCAATTACTTTCCCTACAGATGCCTCCTCTTGGCTTCTCTTTTTATGCATATCTGCTTCCTTGGGGACTTTACAGAGTTTTTGCATTCACTGAAACACAGCAAGCCATCAATTAAGTAATCTTCAACAAACATCCAATTTTCATCTCATCCTGCAATTCTCCTTACTAGAAATCAAAGGTGGTCAGCAGAACTTCACCTCTGTAAGGAGCTTTCTTTGCAGACAAAGGCAGTGCGGAGACTGCACTAGCAACAGGGCCAGGGGGCTATGCTAACAGTCCCAGGCATCAGAAAGCACTAGAGCTTGAACTTGGCACCACAAGAGACTCTTGAAACCCTGACTTGACTGTGGGAAAAGTCATCGTTGGTATCAATAGCCCAAAGGCTGTTTTTTTCCAAAGAAATATTTGAGTTGAAAGTTTGAATATATGTCAATTTCACTAGTTTTTCTTTCTCTCTCTCTTTTTTCTCTTTGAGCAATTTGTTTGTATATGTATGTACTCTTTGCACATCCTTGCTACAGTACACAGTTGGAAGTAAGAGGATAGCATGTGGGAATCTACAGGTGGGTCCCAGGGATCGAACTCTGGGCAAGTTATCAGCCTTGGCAAATGTGTTTACCCACTGAGCCATCCCACCTACCCTTCACTAGTGTTTAGTTGCAGGTAATAAAACAATAACATGTGTGCCCATCTTTTGCCTCAGCAAAAGTGGCCCAGGGTATCTGCAATGAATGAACTCAATCTTATATTTAGAACAGTAAATATGGAATTCATTTACATCTCTTTACAAAGTCATGGTTAAATATATGGGTTCCAGAGACGGCCACCTGCTTTTCAATCTGGACTTCCTTACTAATTGTGTTGCCTGGATGTTTTATTATGGTTCCCATGCCTCAGTTTTTCTTAACTGAAAAGAGAGGTGATAATTGGTAATATTTACTATAGTCTGAAAATGCATCTTGAATACTCTGAATGCTAAATGGCTTGCTGTGTGCCAAATTCGTGGCACATAAAAGAGGTTGAATAGTTATGGTTGTTACTAAAAACAAGTCACATCTTGAGGTTATAAAACAAGCCCAATATGATACTCACTGTGTGTCAGATACTATTGTGAAAACTTTAAATATATGAAGTAGTTTGAACCACTAACAATTTTATGAAGACTATCTCATTCTCACAGATGAGGGAACTAAGACACAGAAAGGTTACCCAATGCCAGATAGTGGCAGAGCCAGCACCTAAACCTAAGCTCTAGGGGTCATGCACCCAACCACTCCACTCCCATTGGCTGTGCTCACTCTCTGAGTCACCTCAGAACAAAGTCTTTTGAGTCTCAGCACAAGGATATGAGGGACAGCAGTATACCACAACCAGAGGCACGGACACAAAGGTCCCTGCCAAGTGGCTGGCACCTCAGCTCCATGAACGTACAGACCTGGGTCAGACACAACAGGCTCTTCTCCAACAAGCACACTTAGCAATTCCCAGCGACTAGGAGGCAGGCAGAGAGTTTCCTGGATTATCTGTGAATCCCATATTCTGAGGACTCTAATTTCAGTTTGTAAAGCTGCTTATGCTTCAGCCGGGCAGAGAAGAACATGGCAGCCAAGAGCACCTTAGCTCCGTCTTGAATTCTCACATCTCCCAGCTAACCCTCTGCTCTGCCCCATGAGCTGCCTGCTTATGTTTGAGTGTAAATATGAGAAGATAAGAAACAGAGAACCAAAGAGCCCTTNCTCTCCTCTATTTCTGTACTAGTGTGACCAGCTTAATCTTACAGAATTCAGCATAAATTTTTTTTAAAAAAATAGAATTTGCTGTGATATTTTCAAAACCAAATTATATCTTTAATCAAATTTGCTCGGAGGATCAGCTCCTGAGTCGCCAAGCTCACACCTGGAGTTCTTGCATCTGTTTGCCACCTCACTTTTAGTACATCGTCTAGTTCTCGGCTCATCGGCCATTGGTGGCTTATTATAGCAGAAATAAATGCAATGGTAATTCCTTTTTAATATTGAAGAAAGGTCCAGGTAATAGATCTCTCTCTGTCCCTCATATGTCTCAACACAATCAAGCAAATTTAGAAATGAGGTAAAAATCACTAAAACACTTGATTTAACATATTAGTTAGATGGCCTTTGTGAGACAGGTGAGTCAATTCACTAAGGTCTCAATTTTACAGCTATAAAATGGGAATAGTGGCTTAAGTTAATGACCTAAGTGATATATAAAGCGTCCGTAATTAATATTAACTGCTATTTCTGTTGCTTCTGTTGGTGATCTTCTTTATTTTTATTTATATGTATCTCTGTGTGTCTGTGTGAATGAATGCCACATGTGTGCAGGTACCNGTGGATTCTAAAAGTGCATCATGTTTCTCAGGGCTGGAGTTACAGGCAGTTGTAAACTGCCCAATATGGGTGCTGGGATCTGAACTCAGGTACTCTGGAAGAGCAGAAATTGCTCCTACCCACTGGATTCAGGCCTCTTGCTGACCACCAGTGAACATTTTTAAGCTACCACAAACCAAATTTAAAGATATTAACAATTAACATTAGTTCTGGGACTTAAGAAACCTTGGTATCGAGACAAAGGGACTTCCCCACACTCATCAGTTCTCTCCTATTCCTTTCTGATTCACTTGAATCCTATCATATAATTCCCAACTATCTAGGTTTGTTGGTTTTGTTAACTTAAACTGTATCTCTAGGGAGTTCTAAGTGTTGAGACCTCAACNCTGAAATCTGGCACAGATAATGGTAGCAGGTCACTGTCTAAGTGCCAGATATACCGTGAGTCTGCCTGGGACCCTCTGGGACCACACAGATTTTGTATGGCTGCCAACTCTAGATCAGGTAATGGACAATGAAGGGAGAACTCTGAGTCTATAGCATGCAAAGCAGAGGNCCTGTTAGTATGAGATTTCGTAGGTTATTCAACACCCAAAGGCCTCAGAGGAGTCTACAGAGATCAGTAGATGGATCGTTATGCTCATGAAGCCAGCTGGGTATACAAAAACATGGATGAGATGCAGGGAACTGCAAGGCCTTCTTCCCTCCCATCCGGGAATCCCAGAATACCTTTATCATGTCGGTTGACGTCCAGTGTTCTCAGTGGACCCAGGTTACCACTGAAAGGCTGGAAATCTGCATTGCATTCTATATGGAATCCCTTGGTTTTAAAATATTAACATTAAATTCAATTTTGAAGATACAGGCCAAGTTAAATGTAAGCAGTCACAAATTTTAGAATTCTGAATTATACTCTGACTTTTTGTTAGCACCCATGTTCTGTGCTTCCCANTGANCCTTCCATCCCAAGAGTGTAGGCTAGAGGAGAACCCATTGGTCTGGTTCACCAATGTATTTTAACAGCATTTGCTGGCTCAGAAGGGGCAATGGATATTATTCATTTTCTGAATAGACAAATTGATGGGATTCTTTAAGAGAGGTTTAGGAAGATAAAACTGTTGGTATGAATTATGAAAAAAAAACAGAAAGCATAAAGCAAAGCTAGTTAAGCTGTAGAGGGACAGGGTATGAAGGAAGAGTCCACTGAAAATCAAGGAAGCTTAGGGTTAGGAGGAGATAGTGAAGGAGCATAAGGATTGCCTGCAGGTATAAAACACACAATGCTCAGGGCTTCTGAGAAGCATAAACAGCCCTGTTCCTTTAGCTGGAAGCCCCCTTGGAAAGGGTATCCTTGTCAACCTAGGCATCCATCCAAGTCAACCATCAACCTGTCATGTGGTGTGAGTCTCAACTGTTGGTTTTCCTGAGCTTAATCATTTGTAGAAATGGTCATGAGCCCACCTTCGTCATCAGCTTGGCAGCTAGAACTGAGGATTAAGATATGTTTTCAAAGCCTCTTGATGGGCACCCAGAATGTTTTTAAATGGGATCACCACTGTGTTTGTTATAATAATACATAAGCACGTAATCCCCCCGTGTTAAAATGAGAGTCAGATCACAAGGATTATTGTTTAGACCTAATTTGGCTAGAAAATGCTAGGTAGATGCCACAGTAATACCACACTGACCTTCCACTGAATATAACAGCCAGGTACAATGAGTTTTGTTCATAAACTTCTTACTTCTAGGAAACCAAAATCCTACAAACGGTCAGAAATACATAGGGAATATGTCAATGTGTTCATTTTTGTTGTTGTTGTATTCCAAAATTTCCAGCGCTCCTTTTGAGTCACACATTTGAGTACCATCCTCCAAAGAGCAGATTGAATATAGATCCAAGCAGTACTCCACCATCAGCGAGTTTCCTTGGCAATGAGCTTGCTCAACTCCCAGGATGTCGCTGGGGAAAGACGAGGGCAGGCAAATTGTAAACAGGTTCTGGAGAGTCTCCCTGTAGTCCTAGACATACATCAGGCTGATAAATAAGACTCAGGCAGAGTGGAATTTCAACCAAACAATTTTGTGTACAAAGAAAAAGGTTATCTCTCCTCCTGGGATGGGTAGAGCTGAACTGTTTGCATCAGGACCTGCTGAGCTCTATAAACTTCAATCGCACATCCCCATTTCTCCCAGCACACTAATGAAACCGAAAGTATAGTTGTCCTTTAAATGTTTGTGCCTGGAGTTATGACCTGTTTCAAACGACAGGGAACTGGAGACAACATTTTAATGGTTCTGAATGCATCTAGAAAGAATCCTTGGTGTCTAATGAGAGGGAAGAAGGCACTACAATTGAGGAACAATTTACTACCAAGAAATCAATTTGAAAATTCTATACAAGATTATCACCCATTAAATTGTCTTTCTTCAGAACTGCAGGCCCTAAAATGGCACTTCTGGACAAAGAATTTTACAAACAATAAATGCTAATTAAGTAATCTATTTGAATGGTTGATTGAAAGAATAAAAGAAGTATTCCCTGGAGGGAAACCCCTCCAGCTGTTTCTACTTTAGGCCCTCTTTTCTTTCAAAACTGGTGGGTATCAGGCAACAGGCTGAAACACTCCAATAGTCTACCATCTGTACTTCACAGATACAATGCAGTGTGAATGTGAGTACACACCACACACACACACATACACACACACACACATACACATACACACACATACACACACA
>LZPO01044726.1:83511-98672 GCA_001675575.1 Neotoma lepida
CACACATACACACACACATACACACACATACACACACATACACACACACATACACACATACACACACATACACACATACACACACATACACACATACACACACACATACACATACACACATACACACACATACACACATACACACACACATACACATACACACACACATACACATACACATACACATACACACACACATACACACACACATACACACACACACATACACACTCCTACTTGTATATATACACATATTCTAACATCCTACTATGCACAATGCGTCTATCACGTACACATGCACATCACATATATTCTATCATACACNCATTCTAATGCAGACATGTGCACATTCTAACACACTCTATACACCCATTCTAATATATTCTAACACACACATCCTTACACATTATACTATATGTATACACATTCTAGCAGATATACTTTCTAATACACACATATGTACACACACACACATGCACATGCACACACACACATACATATACACACACACCACATACATACACATTCCTACTTGTATATATACACATATTCTAACATCCTACCATGCACAATGCATATATCACGTACACATGCACATTACATATATTCTATCATACACGCATTCTAATGCAGACATGTGCACATTCTTACACACTCTATACACCCATTCTAATATATTCTAACACACATCCTTACACATTATACTATATGCATACACATTCTAGCAGATATACTTTCTAATACACATATATGTACACACACACACATGCACACACACACACACACACACTCACACACACACACACAAAATACTCCACACAGTTGCACCTAAAAATTCTGTTTAGATGGAACAAGTCACAGTAGGCAGAGTTCTTTGTTGCAGTAGTTAATGTAGAGGAGAATGCTGGTCGCTCCAGAAGATTCTAGGAGAACACACACATGGAATGCAGACACAACTGTAATACTAAAGAGTGAATTTATGTGTGGTTAAAATTATTTAAGACTCTTGCTCTGAAGAATCTTGAAAGCCGAAAGGTAAGAAGAGAATATTGCAATAAGAACCACACTTTCAACAAGGAAGCCAGTACATTTCTTAATCAAAAATAAGAAGGGCCAGCCTGGCCAATAACTAAAACACAAAACAAAAGGTGTCAGAAGAGAAGACAAGCACAATCACTTCCCTGTCTTCATAGCCTGGGTGCCTGCTAGCATCAGGTCTTTCAGCAGGTGCAAGTTCCTAGAAGAGCAAGGGGCTCTAGTGGCTTTCTAGCTTGGAGGNTATAGGCAAGCCTGTGCCTTGTCCCCAACTCAGAGATGTGGGGTGTGACTAAATCACCCTAAGGAAGACAGTTCTCACCCAGAAAGCATCATGGGAATTGAAAGCAGGAACACCACTCACAGTCCTGTCACTCCACCAAGAGGATTAGAATACAGCTCCCTCCTTTGATTTTCTTTCCTTGTCTCTAACCTCTAAGGAACCTATTGTTATGAGCTGGTGACCTGGCATGCCACCTCTCTGTCTTTTATTGGTTTTGAAATCAGACAAAGGATTTGTAGTCAATTTGCACCATTTGTGTGGCGTGGACTTCTGGACTAATTACAGGCAACTTTAATATTGTGCCCTTTTACATGAACACAGACAAAAATGAACTGAACGTGAGCATTGGGTTAGTATCGTGTGAAATTAAACCTGAAGGGCATTATGCCCTCATAAAGTATAATCACTCCTAAAGTTTTACTCAGATTGTCTCAGAGGAACGCTCACCGGCAGGTAATAAACAGACTTGGAAAAATGTCACTGGCCACATTATACATCCCATAGTTGGGACAAGGAGGGTAATTTGATGAACAGCGCAGCAGACTGGGAGCAGCTGTTGGTGCCTCTGAAATGTTGTGTGCCCACACATGAGAAGTGGGGGAGGGGTCTCTCATAAACAGCAGTTTGTACAAGACCTAGATGTGTGTGGAATGCAGGATAGCCTTAATAAGGATCTGAGGTAGACATGCAATTCTTTTTTTTGTTTGTTTGTTTGTTTGTTTTTTCGAGACAGGGTTTCTCTGTGTAGCTTTGCGCCTTTCCTGGAACTCACTCGGTAGCCCAGGCTGGCCTCGAACTCACATAGATCCGCCTGCCTCTGCCTCCCAAGTGCTGGGATTAAAGGCGTGCGCCACCGCCGCCCGGCGACATGCAATTCTTAAACAAATAATAATAATCCCTTTTTTCTAATCCCTTTCTTCTAAGCATAGCACCTATTAAATAAATTAATGGGCTAGGGGTCATTGATAATAAACTAAAATAAAAGCATCAGTGAAAGAATAAACCCAGAAAAGATGCTAAGTCCCTAGATTAGCAGCCAGAACAGTAGGTACCCGTTGCTGGGTGGCCAATGAACATCTACAGATGTGGAAATACATTTCCTGGGTGTCTTGGAAAAACCCCAGGGTTTTGTTTGTCATTCTTGTGCCCAGATGACTCATACCTCAAATATATGCAGGGTTTAGAAATTGGGCCTTATTAGGATAGTCTCTTGGGAGCAAATGGTTAACCTAGCCTGGATGATAAACTATCAGGGCAAACTAGACACAGTCCTCTGCCCCAGAGTGACAGGCACTGGTTGCCTGACCAGAAACAAGGAGACACCTACCATATTTCTCTGGAAAGTGACCTTAAAACTCACAGCACAAGTTCAGATGCCTCTGGAAGCCCATTAGAAATGGCTAGCCTGACTTCCCCAGCCTTGTGGCTAAAGGTGTAATGGGTCATTCTGGGGACTTCATTTCCATTCCTCCTCCTGGGTCAGCTGGTTGAACATGGCATACTGTTTTCATTCAGTGCTAAACATTTAGTGCTGTGACCTCAGGGGAGCTTGCTATGCACAGAGGGAATGGTACCGAAAGCAGGTCAGTGATGTTTTATGAATCAGGCCCAGAAAAGGTGAGCATGTCTCCCACCACAGGCAGTGCAATCTATCTGCTGGCCTTTAAAAAAAAAAAGTTGAAAGCAAGCCATAAATCAACAGGGAGGAGTGGTAGGTCCTCTGCCATCAAGCTGTCTTGAGATGCAATTTTAAATGACTTTATGGTGACCTTGCCTACTTGTAATTTCAAGGCTCAAAAGGAAGTTTCCCTACACATTCCATGAGGCAGACTGCTTGGGAAAATATCCTGCTTCTTTTAGATGGCCACGTGCAGTGATTATGTGTCTGTCTGGTGTCTCTCCTCCCTTGTAAATGGGCAGGCTCAGGATGTGCATTTGGGATTNCAGTCATATAGAACTGTGAAAGCCATCTGGGCCAGGAATGTGTATTGTGAAAACATATGTCTCAGTTAACACCAAGCCCCAGACATGGACGAGCCTTGTGGCTTTGGTACCATTAAGAGTAAACACTGTGTCGCCAGGACCCATTCCATGCCGAACTTCTTCCAAATGCTGGGAGAAAGGCACCCTGGTGACTTGCAGTCATTAAAACAACAATGCTGGTGGCAGAAGCTGAGTGGCATTTCGTGGTGCAAACTGTCTGAGTGCCAGCTGTGTGGCTAGGAAGCAAAGGCTGAGAGAGTTAGGATGAAGAAAAGTGAGCATTCCTGTGTGTTATGCCATGGCTTACACACTCAGACCAAACTCCTGGAGCTAGACGGCAATTACCTTTGCACACGGTAAACTTGGAGTGTACTTGGCTCAGGGTGACACTGAGAGACAAAGTTCTTATTTGTACTGATAACTGAGGTATGGATAGAGAATAAAGGGGATGTGTAGGTTTGGAGAGCAAACCTGGGTTTGAATCTCTCTTCTGCTACTTAGAATACACAAAGGATGGTCATGTGACCGAACTTCAGCAGCTTCAACCACACAAAGGGGCTAACAGTTCTCCCCAGAGGACTGGCTGAAAATGAGCATGAAGACAGTGTCCTTTGCTTGTCACCTGACTGAGGGTCCACAACAACCCTTAGAATTCCTTTCTTCAAAAGCAAAAATCTTAGAGGTTTATACTTGTTTTGTTCGTGTCATTACAGACTGACTGGCATCTTTCTAACCCTTTCTGAGACATTAGATATATACCCCACTGGTTTTATTCCCTTAATCTCTCTAATCCAGTGTGTTTTNATAGAGGGAACTGTCTCGTACTGCCTGATGCGACAGCTGCTAGCAGCAGTTGGCCATCAGCACATGAAAGGTGGCTCCTGTGACTAGGAACTGGATTTTTAATTACATTGAATTTTCATCAAGGTTAAGGTAAATAGCTTCCTGTGGTATGCAGCTTCTATGTTCTAACCGTGTCAAGTGACGAAGAACATGGTCTCAACTAGTAGACATGGTGCAGGTGATTAAATTATTCACAGATACTCCCATCATCCCACCACCAGCCTTTTAGGTGGATTAACTAACTTGGTCTTGCTCACATTCACGGCAGGAGCTCTCTAAGCTAAACTAAGTTCTGTGACCTTGAACATGTTTCCAAGTGTTCGGAACCTGAATTCTCATCTATAAAGTGGGTGAGATGAATGCTCCAGAACTCATTTTAAAGTGAAACGCAACAAGAGATGCCCAATGCACCAGCACTGACGAGATGAGGGGGACTGTCAAAGAGGATGAGACTAGCTTGCGGTACCCTTAGTTTTCCAGTACTGGCCATGGTGCTGCCATTCATTATGTTGCTTGTCCTTATGGATCGGCAGGTGTGCCATCCAGGATGCTGTGCTTTAAGAAATGCCCTCTCTGCTCCCAACGAGTAGAACTTGATTTGGGATCCCCCTTTTATCCATTATAACCCTTGCCCATTTCATAATTTAGGGATTACTTTCAAAAGTCCAAATGTTTGAGTTGGGCTCAGTTTTAAAATTTGGACTATATTCAGAGAGCACATGTGAGTATGTCTGTCTATCTATGTGGGTGTCTGTGTGAATACTGAATTTTATATTTGCAAATAACACAAATCACGTGCTCCTGTGCTTTATTGATTTACCTCAGCTGTTAAAAATGCCCTAATAAATCTAGTCGCTACCCAAGGACCAGCTATAAAAATAAAGCCTAGCTTAAATTAAAGGTGAAGCTATTAACATTTGTCCTGCAGCCTGTAAGACTCTAATGAGTTCCTTTCTGGCATTCATGAACTTGAACCTGAAATGGGGCTGCAAAAACCCACTGGGGTTTCCCTTGTTCTGTTCATCGAAAGCTTTAGCTGCGAATGGCTTGATCTAAATTGCTCTGTTGCAGCTTCTAGATGAGGTCAGAGCAAGCGAGGGTGTTAAAAACAACCCTTCAATGAAGACTTGGATTATTTTGTGAGATGCAAAATGATATAGGTTGGTGATGGTAAGCACTGTGGTTCCAGGACAGGGCTGCATTATTGGCCCTTTTGGCATTTGAGGTTATTCTTTGGTGTAGGGGTGGGAGTGTGCTATCCTGTGTATTGCGGGATGTCCAGAACATTGTTGGTGTCTACATCGGTGTGTCAGTGAAACACTCCCTCCTAGTAGTGACAACCAAAAATTATCTCCAGAGTTTGCAGAATGCCACTTGGTATGGATGGTGAGAGTCCCCCTAGATAAGGACCACAGCTCTAGAGCTAGTCAGCCTTGGTTCACTTTTCACTTTGTCATTTTCCAGCAGTGTGACCTTGAGCGAGGGTCTGACCTCTCTGAGCCTTAATTTCCTCCTGCATGAAATAGCGATAACTGCACTTTCAAACTGGAGGGGTTCTATGAGAATTCAATTACATAATGCGAATAATGCACTTACAATGCCTGGCAACTAGTCTTCACTAAATGGTAGTTACTGTTATCATTAACTACTTTGACTTTCTAAACTGTTNTAATCAAGCAAGCTACAAACTCTAGCTGCTTCTCTGCATGAGTCCAATTATTAGGCACTTAATCCCAACAGAGTAAACAGAGAAGCAGTGGCCGGGGAATCTTTCCCAGTGTGCCCTTCTGGAAAGGCATGCTGCTTCTGCCTCCAGGTAAAAGCAGAACTTCGAGGACTGGCCTTGTAGGTATAAACTCAGCACCTCTGCATCCCTAAGAGTGAGCATGACCAGATGCAAAATCGGATCCTTGGCAATAAGGGAAAAGAAACAAAAGACAAAGAAAAACAAACAAACAAAAGGCATCATTGCCAGAAACACTTGAGCAGTCATCATGCCTGGGTCTCAAGTTCATTTCTAACCTTATCTTTTGCTCCATTTCATGGATAACTTCTCAATCCTTCCATGTTTTGCATCTTTCCATCTGCAGGACTTTAACAGATCATAGCTTGGTGAGGGCAGGGACTACTCCACTCACTACCATGTTCCTAGTCAGCTGGGCAGTGCCCACCCCTGAAAAGGACTCAAGACCTAGTTGTCAAACTGTCTCATTTCCCTCTGCATAGCATCTGTTTTCTCAGCTCCCTGAGCGCATTTCCAGCAGTCGGTGAGAGCTGCCCAGTGGTCTCTCTACTTCACATCCTAACTCTCCCACAGTCTTCCTAGGAGCACTTAAAGGCAAGAATGCTTCTGCCAGTAAAGCAAGCTGGCCAGGAGTGGCCTGGTGACTGGCTTGAACACTTGCTTAGGCACATGCCGTCTATAAGTTAACTTATCAACCATAGAACTGTTCGCTCCTATTAGAATGACAAGGAGGAAGAACGGTCTGCACATGTCAGTATACATGTAACAGACTTGGCTGAATATTTTTGACAAGGAGTTGATTGGATCTGCACATGTGGAGTCTCAGATCCAAAGGACTCACTTTGCCAAACTCAAGAGAGTAGGTTTTATGACATCACTTTGACTCTCTGAATGGTTGTTTAGATGTGCCTGTCAGTGCGCGATAACTTCCTGCCTTGCTGTAATTGCCGAAAGCTTTCTCATTTTATTCAAGTCCCCAGATGACAGAGGGGCCAATCACAGTTATGTTGATTCGTCTTGTGTTACTGTGACCATCAAGAATACAACCTAAGGGAGGAAAATAGTCATCTTGGCTCACGTTTCCAGAGGACTTGGTCCATAGCCAATGGCTCCTCGATCCTGAGCAAAGCATCATGGCAGCAGGGGCACGGGGCTAGGGATAGCTGTTTCTATCATGTGGGACCCGGAAGGAGAGGGCCAGACAGGAAGCACCCAGAGATAATATGCTTCCAAAGACCACATCCCCAGTGACCGACTTCCCTAATAAAGTACCGAGCATTCAAATCATGAGCCTATTGAGATAGGGGTTGGGGGCAGACATTGCATGTTCAAAGGAAAGTAGGAGCTGGAATGAACACAGAACACATGGTTTAGAATTTCAGGATGTAGATGCTGCCATTTTGCTATCCTTCAGAAGACACTTTACTATGGTGCCTACCTGNCACACTCTATCCATCTCTAGTTTGAGTTGATTGTGGATATCCTACAAACTTATACCCAGGGCCTGATGAGTAAATGATACTGCCCCAGAAGACTAGGGCATTTCATTGCCCTCAACCTGCCACAGCCTGCCATCCCTCAGCTTTGTAACAGACAGCCCCAGGCTATTCATAGCTAGGACCCAGGTTTAAACCAGCTCTTTGCAGAAAAGAAAATCCAGAGGGTACAAAGGGCTACTTTCAGGTGGCTTCAGTTTGCCCTTAAGTGATTTCAAAACTAAAGCAGCTACCAACATTTAAAGGCTGGTATATTTCACATACGTTCTAGCTTCTTTCAAAGAAGTATTGGTTCTCTTTATATTGGAGCTAGATTTCATCCAATCACAGGGCTGTAGTTCCTGGTGTTACTTGGAAGGCATTTGTCCAGAGCTCTTACTAAATACACTATAGAAAACCATGCATGTCTATGTCTTATATGGTCTCATTTTACTGTGATCTACAGCCAAGGGAGAGGATTTCAATTGCTATTTTAACATTTCAAATGAATAACTGAGGCCTGGGGAAGTTCAATGGCTTGTCAAAAGTGACACAGCTGGAAAATGGTAGAGNTGGGATTCAAACTTGGGTCTACCTGGTCCAGGGCCCATTTTCTTCCATGATAATGAGCTGCCTCTGTTGGCAGCTGCAACTGTAAAGCTCTGTCCTCTGCATAGGCATTCACACATAGAGATAGTCCCTGTTAAGAGTGTTGTGGGGTTAGTAAACCTGCCAACTAGCTCTGTATAGCATTGCCAATTGAAATTCTGGTGTGGTCAATCCAGCTCCTGTTTGGTGAGTTGAGACCACTCCCAGTATCCACCAGATAGTCACTTTCCATTTAAATGAAGGGACTCTTCTCAGTTGATGGAGGAAGCCTCACTAGAAAGAGAAGCTGAATAAGAAGTCTCCCTACAAATGAGAAAGCAGAGGCTGACAGGGCTCCTGAATTCTCCAGCATCCTACAAGCCCGGAGCCTTGGTTAGCCCTTTCCAGCCTGTCCTGAAGGTTTTAGGGGGAAGTGCTCACTTAGGCCAGTATAACATCAACAAAAGAAAAGCACTGAGGATGCAGACCACCCCAGGAAGGCATCTCCTTTGCCTCCCCTCCTACAAACTCTCTCCAGAGAACAGAGGACCAGAAATCCCCCTTTCTTTATGTCTTTAGCCATACTGCCCTTTCAATGGATCTTTCTTGGAGCCCTGTCCTATTTCCATACGTGGAGGTGATTTTCCTCTTCCCTGCTCCTTGGCAGTGTGCTAACTCCACAGGCCTTGCTTACCAGGGGTCCTGTTATGGAAATNCCTCTCCCAGCCTCTTACACTCACACTACCAAAAGGTATCAGAGAGACCTGCTGGACCAATGAATTCCCTTAGCACTCTGGATTAACCCAGGCCTTTGCTTGCTTTGGAGGAATATCTGAGCTCACTGCTACATTCCCAGACCAGATTCATTTCCTATAGACCTAGGATGCTCAGAAAGGAATTCCAGGGGGATTTTAAGAGCAACAGGAGTGGCCTCTCCACAGTAAAACAGACACACAGCTTCATGTCTGAAACCCTTTCTGGGTGGCTTCCTGGGAACTTGATGGCATGTATCCTGCAGAGCAATGGAAGTGCAGGACTTTCAATTTGTGTCAACCCAAGTTAAGACGTCCTCCTTCAGAGGACCACATCTCCTGACCTGAGTGGCTTGTGGCCTCTTGCTATATAATCACACAGTAGATGAGAGCATGTGTTGTAAACTTCACGTCCCTACTTCAAACCCTGCTGTGCTACTTGCAGGAGTTTGGCCCACTTCTCTGGGCCTCAGCATTCTGTGGTTGTGAGGATAAGGTGAAAAGGCACCCACAGTCTTCAGAGAAAACATACTCAGTGATGCTAACTGTTCCTGCGTTCTCCCTCCAGGGGAAGCTCTTCTGAGGAGTTCACTGGCCTTTTGTGGGGCAGTTAGAATGGTAGCATGAGTATCGGGGTTAGGTTATCCTACCATTTTNAGTATTTTCCTTGTTTTGGGTGGTGTTTCTCAGACTGGCACAATCACTGCAGACTCAGATGTCCAGATTCAACCTTTTTTTGTTCCTTTGGCATGCAAAAATGGACCACATGGGCATTCCAGTACTTCTTCCAGTGCAGTATGCACCTGAGACAGCATGGTGCATACCACCCTATTCCAAGCCCTAGAGCAAGAAACATCTCCAGACTTTTGTATAGAAGAATGTGCTTTCTACTCCAATAGATAGAAGCAAACATGGTAGCCACATCATATTACATAGCCAAGAAGGTAGGGCCTCATGTAGCCCCACAAGCTACCCGACCGTACCAGGCTAATTGTCTCAGAAGGTAGCTTCCCAATGCAGCAAACATCAAAGTAATTTCCTACTTCTCCAACTTCCCCTCCAGCATCACCCTGAACAACTAACTTATTATGAAGCTTACCCCATTTTTAAAACTTATTTATTAGGGGAGGAGGCATGTGCTACGTGGAGGTCAGAGAACACATGTGTGGGTCCCAGGAATTGAACTCAGGTCACAGGGCTTGGCAGCAAGCGCCTTTACCCTCTGAGCCATTTCACTAGCCTACCCAAAATATTTTTTAAGCTATTCAATTCTTACCACCTTCACTATTCAGCTCATCAAACTGCCACCATTTCCCACCTAGATGATGGTGACAGACACCTTGCTGGTCATCCTTTGCCCATCAGGCTCACTTTTCTCAGGATAACCAGAAAGATAATTTTACAGGGCAAACATATTGCCCTTCTACACACCTCCTAGCTGCCCCCACAGACTAACACTACTTTAAAAACTCATGATGTCATCCTATTTCTTTTTTTTGTATCAGCCAAAACCCCAATAATATATCCTTTGGGACCGACATTACTGTTCCCACAAAACTCTAGAACTCTGTTCTCCAGCCACTCCAGCCTGCTAGCTGTCATAGAGACCAGGAGCCTTTCCTGCCTGAAGCACTGTTTGCAGAGCTTTTCTGCCTGGACTGCCACTCCCCACCTCTGGGAAATCCCCTCATCAAGCAATGCCCACTCTCCTCCCATGTGCAGCTATCATTCTTCATATCCCCAATGTAAGTTATGCTCATTATTATTTTCTCATAGGACTCCATTTTCTTTGTCACAACACTTAGCACAGTCCACAGTGACATCCTGGGCAGGACCACGACTGTGTGGCATATTGGATGCCTTCCAAGATGGAATGCAGTACCAGACAAATGGCTAACCTACTATTGGTTTGTTTCTGATGGCCGCTTTATGGCAATCAATTCCAGATCACATTTGGTCTGAATTTCAATAATAAAAAGAATATTTTCTTGTTTTTCACTTGCAGGATCCTCTTTGATGAATGCCCCCCCTTCTTTTCCCCCACTTCCTGGTCTCTGACTCCAAGCATTAAGAGATAGTGGATATCAACTTCTACACACTTAAGTCCAAATCAGTTTATTCTATCAGCTCATTCATCAAAGGCATGTAATACTGCTAATCAGCTTCCATTTGGTAGCAGTGGACCAAGCAGACAATACTCTTAACATAATTATAGCAAATGCCAAGAGAATTGATATTTAAGCCTGCTTCCTACATGGACTGTTTATCTCAGCTTTCACATGCTGGGAGTAGTTCCAGAAGACCTGTTTAACCTACAGAGTTCTTCAGGCCAGGCCTCCCACCAGTCAGGTTTCTCCATACATTTGTCACTTTCCTCGGTCCCACCCAAACCACCAAGGTCATATGGAAAGAAGAGCTCTCAATTCTTCATCTTCTGGAAGTCATCCCTCTGGAGCTGTTGGGACCTCATTTTGCCTCTTGAACTTGTCCACATTCTCAAATCTCAGCTGAGCTTTCCCCTCCATCAGACTGGATAGTCAGAGGCTAGCTACATCTAAGCAGGCTTGGGGGCCCAGCAGAGGACAGTCACAGCATGTTCACCTGCTTAGATCAGCCTCTCACCACCCTGTCTTTTACTGTCCATCTCCCTCAAGCGCTGGAAGGTGTTTCTGGTATTCAATATAGTGTTTGGCATATAATGGGACCTTAATGGAACTGTAGAAAAGGGAAGAAGGGTAGAAGCAGGGAGAAATGGAAAAACAAGCTTGTGAGTTTAGTATTGAGGCCCATGACAGAAAAAAAAAAATTGTGATTTTAGGAGACGGAAATGACATAAGTGAAAACCAATACCAATTAGTATATGATTGGAGCAAAGGCTTGATAGCATTAATTTGGACTCTGGGAATCTATTTCCTTCCACTCAAAGAAATCTAAGGCAAAGAAAGTGTTAAAAAAAAAAGAACTCTGGAATAGATAGAGGCAGGTAGACAGACAGACAGCACAGTCTGCACAGTGGGTATACATGTTTGTCAGGCAGCCTTTGTGCACCAGTAAGAAGTGGGAAGGGACACAGTGAGCCTCACCTCTGACAGCAATAATCATCCTCCAACACAATGTGCAATGCAGACAGCTCCGTTTCCAGGACACTAATATCAAGTGAAGCAATGCAGCACCGAGGGGCTTCCCAGGGCTGCTCCAAACTGGTCCCCAGGCAGCTCTGTACAGCCTGAGACAAAAATTCATATTCTCCAAGATTGATCTTTTAACCTTGCTGTTCTCAGATCCACTTGAGGACAGTGAGAAGGAAATGCCGAGGCTTTGTATCTGACTTGCAGTCATCTGTCTGCATGGTGCTCTGGTGCTGATGGGGTGTGGAAATTCTAAGTCATTGGTGAGCAGNCTCTTTCTATAGTCCCATCCTAGCTGACTTGGGGTCAGAGGGCTGTCAGAAGTCTGTCCTCCACCCTCTATAAGTGCAAGAGACAACTCCCTCAGGATCCAACTCTGGCCCGGCTGAACTAGCCACACTGTGTTACTTTGAGGAAAGCTGTGCCTCAGTTGACTTTAATGCCACTGTCATCATTATCCTCATACCAATGCTTTTGAGATGTCACTAAATGCCTAGCATCATGCCTCATCTTCCAGCCCACACATCAGCCACTTGGGATAAAGGTCCCTTTTACTTGTCATCATGAATTGCATGGTGTAGTAAATTGAGGCTCAGAGAACACACAGGTTTTACCCAAACCCGGTCTGAACCCAGACCTACCCTACTCCACAGACCAAGCTCTGAAATCCCAGGTGCTTCTGTTGACTACCATCTTTGGCTTCTTCCCTCAGTCCTGATGGCTGCTTGTTCCTGTTCTGTATCGGGAAATCATAGCCTAGAGTCTAGAATCATGGCTACCTATTTGATAGATAAANCTTTATTGAAACATACTGTGTTCATTCCTCGATACTTTGTTCTTGACTTTCATGCTACCAATGGCAGAGTTGAATAGTTGAGACAGTAAGCACAGGGCCTACAAAAATACAAATGTTTACTATCATCACGCCTAAAAGAAATAGCTTGCTGCCTCCTGATGGAGCAGATAAGACAGATTCCATGCTCATTTAGTTCAAATTATGTGTGTGTGTGTGTGTGTGTGTGTGTGTGTGTGTGTGTGTGTGTGTGTAGTGGGAACTCCTGTCCATACCATTTTACAGAGAAGAAAACCAAATCTTGAAAAGTTGTAATAGGTTGGCCAAGGCCACAGAGCTAGTAAATGACAGGTAGAGGTCAAACATACTTAGGCCCCCAAACCTGCTCCTAACCACATGGCATTTTTGTCTACCATGGCCTGGCATCACACAGGCACTGGCCACATGATGATGAGTGAGGGATGGCTCTGCCTATGAGGAAGCCTGTGAGGGAAGAGATGATGCCAGACCAGGTACTGAGTGTTTGGGTACAGCAGAGCTAGGATTGGGTTGTAGGAGTCCTGGGGCTATACACTTGTCCATGAAGTCCCAGCCAAAAACAGACCCTCAATAGAGGCTGCCAGCAGCTAGTACTCATGGGAAAAGCAACATATGAGATGTCTATCAGCAGGTAGCACCATCACTTCTCACAGGANACTCCTTCTCCAACTCTGTGGATTTCATGATGTATTTCACTATGAGTAATAATTTTTAAAGTGATGTGGTGGCNCNAGGCAGCCTTTTCCTTGGNCTCTGAAGGGGCATCTCTGTAGTGAATGATTTTTGTCAAAGATGTGAATCCACACTTAAGGGAGGCAGACATGTTTCTCTCTCCCTTCAACTGGGAGAACAAAGAGGAGGGAAGAAAAATGCATTTCCACGCTCTCAGACAATGCAGTGAACTTCCTCCCATGGCCTTACCTTCCAAACCAATGCTTGCAAAGATGGGAAGGTCCCTGCCGGGAGCTGGTTTGGATCATCACTAGGAGACCCTATGGCTTTTGCTGGAATTCCATTTGACCTCTCAGACAACCAGCCTTGATGCTGTGGTTCTCTGGAGGCATCACAGCGCGACCCTTCATCTCCTTCGCTCTCCTTTGAGTGAAAGCACTCCCATTCCAACATTGTCACTCTGTTCTTCCTAAAATCTCTCAAAACTCTTTCTCTGAGAGTTGGGGCCTGAAATTTTAGATCTATGAAAACGTTCATAATCAATATACTTACAACTATCTCTCTCAAACCCCAAGGTCACAAAATAGAATACACTTCCCAGAACTGAGGTATAAGGATGTTTCCCCCCTTCACTTGCCTTACAAGGAAGATCAAACCAAACTTTATGTTTCTCTCCTAACTTTACTTTTTACTTCCTATCTCCAGTCATATAGCAGTTCATTTTGGGTTTTAATTTGTGTTTTCTTCTAAGTAATCTTATACTTCCACTTCTGTCATCAATTCCTACACCCACTGTGTGCTTTATAGATGAAGAGAACTCTTTGTTGCTTGTCTCCAACTGATCCTAAAGACAGTGCCACCAAAGAGTAATGAGAATTACCACCAAGTTGTATTAAGTGCTTCTGACCTGATGGACACTTTTCTGATGGCTTTATGGGTATGTCCCCTTATTTAAAGCTCTCTGATGCTTCTGAAGGAATAGCATTAGCCATATATGAAGATGGCAAAATTAAAGCATGGGGTTGTTGAGTGATTTACCTTCCAAAATGGATGTAGAAATCAGCAGGGCCAGCACGGAAACCTAGGTAGTTGGTGTTCAGAACGAAAATGTCTGCCCATTGGGCTTCACTATCTAAACCATTAGACCTCTACTGTACTTTAGGGACTTCTGGTAGTTCAGATGATGCAAGCCATTCACAGCAGACCTGGACCCAAAGACTCTGGACCTCCCTCTTGAGAAGGCTGCTGCAAGCTGCTGGAGCTACTCATTACTGGCTGACTACAGAACAGCAATGGTGTCAGCTTCTCTACCATCTGTCCAAAGTGCTAGGATNGCCTGCCAATTTCTGTGTCCCTAGGCAGAGAGTCGGCTCATATCAGCTCTGGGAAACAGAGGCTACCCCCAGNCAACAGCCCAGCAAGGACTGTGACATGTAGCCACAGCCTGGCTCAATACAGGATTCCTCATATTAAAGTCCCTACTAAGGCAACACATTAAAGTCCCCACACAAGGGTATGGAGAGGGATGACAAGGGACTATCTCTAGNTCAAGAGATAGGAAGAAAGGAAGCCGTACCAGTGATCCTCACAACCTACTGTGTGCCAGACANTGCTTCTAAGAGCCAAATGAGGAAGCTAGGTCAACAGATATGAGTGNACTTATCCTGGGCTATTTTNCAAGGTATGGTGTGAGCATAGCATTTCCTCCTCAGGGACAAACCTCACCAAGTAGTTAGAGGTTGCCACTCAAAGAGATGGGTGGCAAGTAGGGTAATGGATGTAACTAAGGATATAGAGGAAAGGTAAAGGCCTGTGATTGGAGTCTA
>LZPO01044727.1:86585-98499 GCA_001675575.1 Neotoma lepida
GGATCTCTGTGAGTTCGAGGCCAGCCTGGGCTACCGAGTGAGTTCCAGGAAAGGTGCCAAAGCTACACAGAGAAACCCTGTATCGAAAAACCAAAAAATAAAAAAAATTAAAAAAAAAAGGCACATGGTTCAGTCCTATGGTTCAGTGATTTAAGAGCCAGCCTGCTCTGTGCTTGAGTAAGTCTAACTTTGGTGGGAGTTTCCAGTGGAGAAAATGAAAATGATCCCTCTTCTCTCTGTGGCTCTGCAGAGCATTTGAGAGACTGAGTGCTCTTATACTGGGAATAGCTGAGTTCCTTCGGTCTTACACTTCTCTGGTTCTCCGAAAGCCCCGTTATCTGTCATTTCACTTGAAGAACGTTAACTCAGTGTTCTCTTATCCATGTGTATCTTCACATGAAAAAGTGAAGAAAACCAAATTCGCTTTCTTCATGACTAAAGCATTTGTCAAATTCTTTCCACGAAAAGAAAATTAATTTATTGTTTTTTTTCATGATTGCAAATTAGCNCTGTGAGAACTATTATGAAAAAACTTATCAGTCTTTTTTTTTCAGAAACTGAAGCTAACTGATTTAATGTTAATGAAAGAAACTACAATTCAAACACAAATTTTAATAACTTGGGTAGAAAGAAAATCTTAGACTTCCTAAGACTTTCCTTACATAAAATTCATATAAGTTGAACAGAAAGTCATTAAAATGTAATTTGTATTTTAGAGACCATATTAATTACTTGTGTGAAAATCTGAAAAGTTCTTCACAATTGTTTGATTCAAGGAACTTTGGGAAGGAGAGTTGTCTATTGGTTAGTTAACACTCTCCAGTCCAGGGTCTCAGGCGCAGCTGGGGATGGCTGCTGTCTTTTCATTCCTGTTGTTTAGCTATTCTGTTAAAAACTAGAAGTGAGACAAATTTTTCTAAATTAGGAAACAGTTTTGCTCACATTCATGTTGGTAATACCAACTATGAATATGTATTTAATAGAATGTTTGGCAACTTTTGATTCCTAGGGCTCAGTTGTGTGCGTGTGCTGCACGCATGCATGCATGTGGTGTGCATGTGCACGTGCGTGTGTGTGTGCACGTGTGTCCTCTTTATTAGGAGAATAACTTTTTAAGATTACCTTATGAACTTGTCCCATGACTTGTTTCTTCCACATTCTGAAGTGGTTTTCAGTCACTATGGTGAAATACGACAAGGCCATATCCACATGCTGGTGTTCTTGAACACTAAACAAATCCATTTGTTTTTGAATACTTGTACTGAAGAAGTTGAGAGACTCCGAAACAGCTCCTTCTCCCTGCTGTTTGCGTCACCCTCGTTTTCCTCTTGGTTTCCACTCATTTCCACTAGGGGAAAAGGCAGTGTGGATGTTGACCAAAATGCAAACTGTAGGAATGATTTATGTTCAGACTCAAAACGGAAAAGTAAAGAGAGAGGTGCGAGGCATGGCTTAACTTATTTCTTCACGGGAATTTAGAAAGTTATATGTGGTATTAAATAAACATTTTTAATATTAACATTTACAGTGTTTGCTAATTCAAGAGGTTGGATTTAACATGTTTCTTTCTGGGAGGTGACCATTTAAAATAAGGAAGAGAATCAAATCCTAAGGCCTTTGANACACCCTTAGCTATTTTTTATGGCAGGACAAGGACTAATAAATTAATAAAGCAGTGAAATTAAAACTGAATTGTAGCCAAAATCTTTTTGGCTCATGTACTTCTGAACCAGACAGGTTGAGAAGGAGGAGCCTGAGCAGGTCAAGGAGTCCAGTTCCATCCTCTTATACACATCTAGATGTGTATAAGAGACAGATCTCATCCTGCTTCCTCCCATCCTGGTCAATGTCAGACTGTCAGAGAAATGAAGAACTGGTAGAGGAGATTAGAGGCTCTTTGGGATTAATATGAGCCGTATTTTTGCACCTACTTTTTAGTTTCTGTCTTGGCTGTATCAACTCTCTCAAAATGTCAGCAGTGATTAGGCTGCATTATGGGATAATTAATATGAACTTTTATCTCAAAGCTAATTTTGAATAATACTGGAACAAAACATATGTCAATATGTTAAAGATGGGAAGATGAGCAGATTGCTTTTATGTTTAAAAGATACTTTCTCTTTTTTTACTTTTCAGTTCAGCTCACTTTTCAAATACCAATCAAATNTGATAAATGTTTGAGAAAGGTTAAGTAACCTGTNAAAGAAACAGCATTTGGAGTTTGGTGGTATGGTCCTAAAAGCCTTCTGTGGAACGTAGCAGGATTGTTGCAGGATAAGACATTGGTTGTTTTNGGGANTGCAGGAGGCATTTTCCCTAGACCTATGCTCTGNGGNTGTAACTGATTCACTTCTGAATGCTCTCAGGAACTTTGGACAGTCTTTTAGCCTTAGGGCTCATTGGTCAGAATCAGTATCTTTTTTTCCCTCCATCTTCTTCTCCCAGTTTTGGACCAGAGAAACAAGAACAAGTGGTTTGCTATTTCCCCCTCCAAGAAGGTAATCAGCAATGAACTGTAATTGCATAGAAGTAGAGTGTATGCTCATGGGGCCCTGCTTCTGTTTGGATTATGATAACGACGCCCACTGGTCAAACAGCCTTCACAGTGAAGCGGAGACAGAAGAGTGGCTGTGGGTATAAAGTGAATCATTTATTGTCTGCTAAAAAAAAAAAAAATCTCCCTTTCAAATTGTTTTGTGGGAAAATTATAAATATATTTGCAAATAAAANTTTTAATCTGCATTTCTCCTACTTTAATACAAGAAAGTTTGTGTTTAAAAATGTGAAACCAAATCTGATAATAGTTTTCAGAGCCTGANAGTNTCATGCTTCTGCTAACCTTCCTTTTCTTAGATGCAATGCCTCTAAAATGTAATATTAAGTTTTGTTTCTTTGTTAAAATTATTTTGCCCTCTAATTATGGGAACACATCGACCATTGANCTAACNTCAGAGGCAGCTGGNTGGTGAGCTGGCCCCTTGCCCAGACCTGGGAGCAAGCCTAATTTGAAAACCCTTTACAGNGCACAACTCAGAGCCCACTGCTCTCATCGACCATTGATCATAAGAGCTTTTCTTTACTGACCTGAAAGTGTTCCTTTAATCCNATGCCAGCTGAGGCACTTACTAAAGTAGGTAGATGATAGCCAAGGTAAATCTGCCTCAGAGAGAGGGCAGAATCTCCCCACTCTCCCACAATGACATTTGCGTTCTCATCTCTTCCTGGCCAGCTTTCTGAATGACACGTGCNACTAAGATGCCGCCCTCCATCCACTGCATAACTCATTTCACCGATTCCCTGTGAGGGACCTGTGGTGAGCAAAGTACCTCTTCTGGCGGAGTGCTTGAGAGTAATTCAGCATGGCCTGAGAACTCACTTTATGCCTGGAGGTACCTGGGCATGAGCACTAGGCAGTGTTTATCCCTCTGGATATCAGAAACTTCCAGATCACTCCAAAGCCAGGTCCTCCAGACTCACATGCCTGTGGGGCTTGAAAAGTCCCCACCAGTGCTGACCCTGTGACACAGCTCAACTCACAGTTGCTCAAAGGCCACTTTTATTGTTCTCAAAGGCAAAGCAAAAGAAAATGATACTTTTTTTTTTTCACTCCGAAGGGTCAGCATTTATGGGATATACACAGTCAGACACTCAACACTGCTTCAGGGAATGCAAGTTCCATTTCCCATCCGCTGTTGGAGTGAAGGAAGTCACAACTGCCTTCCAGGAGTCCTTGTGTGGCGTGACTAGGAAGGTGCAAACTGGCTGGGCCAAAACAGCTCCTCAGACATCTGAGCCAGGCTCACAAATCTGTTTTGAGAAATGGACTACCCAGCTCTACTGCTTTCTCCAGCAAAGGAGATTGTCAGGGTGTCTACAGACACCTCAGTCTTTGTTAAAATGCCTCTGGCCTTTAAGTTGTCTATAATAATTTTTGGTAAGGTCTGAGTAATTTATAGTAATATTAATGGGAAAACCATGATTCCCTGTAATGTTTCCCCTCCTATTTTATCCAAATGGCTGGACATGAGGATTTGCATAATTTTACCCCAGGCACTTCCCTCCCACTTTGGTTGGCCTCAATCTGAGNTTCAGGTAGAGGCCACAGGTTTGCTTTGCTAATGGAGTTTGTTAAAATAATATTTTGACTTTACATAGATAGCTATGTATTGTTTCACCTATTTTCATGTGGCACTCTTTTTAAAAATTGGTACAATATAGTACCACAAGCTTTGTGTCCCATAAATACTATCCAGCTAACGGTGCCTGTCACCTCCCTCAGACTGTTTAGCCTTGATTTAAAATTGTAGACAGGTCTATGAGTTAAACCAGTTCAACCGAAAACATCTGCATTGGCTTTGACTTTCTGCCCAACCTCTGAGAGAGAACATGAAGGGGGAAGTGGAGGGACCCTGCAGGAGAACAGGGCTGTATGGCATTTCCAGGGTTGGTTTATAATATCAGCAGGGGCTCCAGGGACAGTTAGGGGGAGCTGTTACTAGGGCTTTGACACCAAGCCTGTGTGGTAGCAGTTTCTTGTTTTTGTCAATCTTGCACCCACAGCCACAGACACTGAAACCTGTTCAGCTGTAATATGGATTCAGAAGTTTCCTCTGCAGCCCTCCCCACATGGGTGATGCCTGCCTGGTCCTTGGGGTGTCCAGACATCCTAAGATAACAAGACCTGAGACTTAGACTCTCAGTTCACCTCTCTAGCAGCACACAGCTCCGTACCACACTGTGCTCTCCTCTTCGGTGTTTGTTGGCTATTTAAGAGAAACATTGGGACGTAAAAGTGAACAGCCCTTTTATTCAACACATTCCCAATCAAAAAGGGAGCTAGATAAAACTGTACAAATGTAGAGAGTTAGAAAACAAAACTCAACGAGCAAGCAACAACCCCCAAAGGAAGACTCAGCCAGTTCCTTGAACGTATGTCGGGACAACACCCAAGCATAAGTTCAAGNCACATGCAATACCGCCAGCAGGGCCTTGACATCCAGCTCTGGTCCTTAACTAACGCGGCCAAATGTTCACTTCCAGACACGTTCTTGATCCCACCAGTCCTCTGACTTCTTGGTGATNTTTTGGCTCCTTCTGTTGCCTCATAGTTGCACATGTGAGGGGCAGGGACAATATCTAGAGGCTTGCCAGTGACCTCCTGAAGAAAGACAGCTGGAGTCATACATTTGAAGAGCCAGAAGTGATCTTAGGAGCCACCAACTCTTAACTTTTTAGAAATATTGCCAGAGATGCTCTGAATTGCCAGTCAAGAAAAAAANTGGAAGCCACAAACTCAACTGGCTTAAAGTTGCCATGGAATGTGGGGGTTCATGACTGAAAACAGAAACAAGGCCCATGGGTTGTTATAATGGCCACTTGTGGGCTAGTCCTTACAGAACCCATGACCACCCTGTCCCTGCCTCCCTGGTGCTCCTGTCCTCTGCACTGCTGGCCATCCTCTCTACATCATGCTCCCTTTTCCACTCTTGTGGCCTCCTTTCCTCCAATGCAGGGTGTCCAGCTCACTGCCAGACCCGCTTCTGGCCCAGCCCAGGAGCACAGGAAGCTGTACTTGCCCAATGGCATTGAAAGACCTTTTCTGGCCCAGTGCAACACAAGGGCCAGACCCATTCCCCCTCTGTCCTATTCCTGCCTGCANGTGTCAGTGCCCGGTGCAACCATGTTTGGCTGATGCAAAGGCCAGAACTGCTTCTCGCCCCGTTGCACATCCCGACATCAACAGAAGCACTTTCCTGGGTGAGAACAAACTTTGATCTGTGACCTGCTCNGGTTTTAGACACTACAGCAACAGTTAGTGNTGCTCCCCATACNAGCCCCTGAGATATTTCCCAGGTCATCACAGTCCCTGTGTCTAGGACACACACAGCCTGGCTGATTCCTTTCAATCATATGCTTCTGCCCAGTGTTTGGATCCATAGGCATCCGAGCCAGAAAAACAGGAGTCAGCTCTGGGTCTGCTGAGTTTTCATCGCATAATTATCTCTCCAAAATATCTTCCCATGCATCCCATTTCACTTTCACCACTGCTGTTCCTTTTCTGGTTTAAGAAAAAAAAAACAAAAAACAAAAAAGCCTCTCCCCTGCTCCTGCATGCCTTCCATGTCTGCTGATGACTTCAGTCATCCCGAAGCTCTTTCCGGCTGGCAAACTAAAAACCCACGTGCGATAGTTAGCAGCACATCCAGGAGCTCTTGTATCTCTGCCCCAGCTCCGTGCTGTCTGCACACAGCCAGCTACCACACATTGCCTGCATTATGCCCTCCATACATGTTAATCAACTGGACCTGTACCGTCACTCCTATTTGCATACATTGTTACAATACTGTGCATACAGTCCTGAGGGCAATGCCTGGCTTAGTACATGCTTTTGATCAATGGTAGCAAAATGTTGTTTTGTGCCACTGTTGTTGTGGCCTTTTGTTACCATCGACAGTAATTAATGCCTTGGACCATACTGATTTCACGTCTCTAACAGTGTGTTTTGCTTTTTCTTTTGGCTCAAAATCCTGCAGTCGATGTCTGTATTCNAGCCACAGATTCCTTCTTCCTTTCATCAAGTGAACAGAGCTGGGGTCCCACAGTCTCGGGCGGGGGTTCAGGTCCCTGTACCCCCACCAGCTGTGTGAACTGAACTAGTCATTTGCACACTCTGCTTCATTTTGGCCATCTGTGAAGCCAGGATAAAAATAGCTCCCTGACCCACTTCAACAGAATGGTCTTGAGGAGCAGCCTAGAGGGTGAATGAAAAGGCGTGCTTTAACTGAGAAATCACAAGTTAATCATTAGTCAGATTTGAAATAACTCAAGCAACGTTAATGTAAACAATGCTTATCAGTGATCTCGGCTACTTTCAAGGTCCTAATGCNTTGGCAGCACACACAAGTCACGCATGTCCTCACAAGCACTCTCGCTGTTCTCCCCACAACATCAGGAGAATTCAACCCTGAGAACTGAGTACAGTAGTAGCTCACTGCCCATGNTGTCTGTGAGTCTTCCAATCTGTCTTTCTGTGTGTTGTCCCCCTTATCTGGCATTCTAACTCACAATCACACTTGGCTTTGAATGAATGAATGAATGAATGAATGAATGAATGAATGAATGCTACCATGAGACAGCATCACAGTTATACAGTTTCCAGTGCTTTCTCCATTCCTTCCTATTTGGCTTCAGACTTTTCATATGAAGGTGATGATGATGGTGGTGATGATGATGACTGACATTTCATTTATTTTGAGATGATATATCATTTTTCCCTTACCTTTCCTCCTTCCAACCCCCATATACCCCTGCTTGCTCCCTTTCAAATTATTCATGTCCTCTTTTAATTGGTGTGTGTGTGTGTGTGTGTGTGTGTGTGTGTGTGTAAAACCTCTCTAGTCTGTATAATGTTACTTGTATATGTGTTTTTCAGGGTTGACAATTTGGTATTGGGAAACCAACTGTGCTCTTCTCTAGGGAAGACTGTTTCTCCCACTCTCATCATTCCTTAGTTGTCTGTAGTTCTTGGTGTAGGGTTGAAGCCTCCTCGTCTTTCCCACATCCACTTTGGCTCATTTACTGTTGCCCTCATTCAGCTCATGTTTGGGAAGTCATGTTGGTGAGATTTTATGNGTGTAGCCTCTGGCATTACCAGGAGACACACTCTCACAGCAAACTCCCTGATCCTCTGGCCCTTACGACCCTGCTGCTGCCCCTCTTCCCAAATGTTCCCTGTCTCGGGTGCTGAAGTGGTTTGTAGATGTATCCACTGGGACTTGGCTCCACAACTTTGCATTTTGATTNGATGTGGTTTTCTGTAATAGTCTCTGTCTGTTGCAAAAAGAAGTTGCCTTGATGAGAGGTGAGGACTACACTTATCTGTGACTGTTGTTCAAATCTAGAATGGTCTTATAATAAAAAACCTAGAGCCAGATATTGGGGTGAAAGCTGAAAGATCAGAGAAGNAGAGCAAGCCACAGCCAACCTCACCTCGACAGCTCCTCAGCCAATCCTGTTTCCTAAGAATGAAAGCCTCTGAGTCTTCACCTGGAAAGGTCTTAGCTGAGCTGCTTTAGTTCCTGTTTCCTCACACCTTATATACCTTTCTCCACCCTGCCATCACTTCCTGGGATTACAGGCATGTGTGCTTCCCAGTACTGGAATTAAAGGTGTGTGCCACCACTGCCTGGCTCTATTTCCAGTGTGGCTTTGAACTCACAGAGATCCAGATGGATCTCTGCCTCCTGAGTGATAGGATTAAGGGTGTGTGCCACTACTGTCTGGCCTCTATGTCTAATCTAGTGGCTGGCTCTGTCCTCTGATTCTCAGGGAAGCTTTATTAGGGTACACAATATATCACAAAGGACAAATATTTAGAATGTTCTTAGGTATTATGCTGTGTTAGTAAAGTGGTAGTTGTAGGTTATACCCCCAAGACCCATGACTTCACTAGCTTAGGTAGTTGGCTAGGTTTCTCTCTTGCCAGGCATGATTTCTCTCTTGTTGAGCAGGTCTTAAGTCCAATTAGAAAGCTGTTGGTTACTGGCAAGATTCTTGCCGCTATTGCACCCTTAGGGTTATCATGCCATGTTGGTCATTGTTGTATTTATATGCATCACAGCTGTGCAGGACACTTGGTTGTTCCCTCCTTTGGAAGCTTGCATAGCACCTCTGGTTCCATGAAAGCTAATCCTCAAGGAGGAGGCGTTAGTTCAGGTAACTAACAGTTTTGAAATCTTAGGTAGCAGGCACTTAGAGACGTCCTTCGTATACACTCTTCACCATAACTTGGTGAAAAGACAACATGTTCTTGATGAACAATGACATAAGGTCCAAGGGTTGCCAGATCTCTTACATCTTGCTGTCTCACTTGTCACTTAGGGACAAGAGCAGTTCCTGTGGATAGCAGACATTCAAGAAATACTTCCCAATGAAGTGGCTTGCTCTTCAGATAACCTTTTTGATGTTTAGGAGAGTTTTGAGGCATTTGTAGTTCACTGATGAACTCTGCAATAGTAACTTACAGCTTACAAAATACTTTTACATACATAATTTTATTTAGTTAAGCAACACTGAGGTACAATTTCTCTACACAATGAAAAATAATGTATGGCCATTGTCACAATATTGCCTTTTTTCAGTTTCTCAACTAGTGATAAACACTTTGAAATTAAGGATTACTAGTCTTAAAATGAGGGATTATTATATATTAGAACTTTTATTTTGTTGGGGGTCTTGGTCTTGTTTGTTTTGAGACAGAATCTTATGTAGGCTCAACTGTACCTCAAACTCACAATCTTCCACTCTCCACTGTGAGCGCTACACAGAACGGTTGTTTCAGTTGGCTTGGGAAAAGGGAATTCTCGGTTGAGTCCCAAATTTACTTCCTAGCTTGGAAAGCTGGTGTGGTAAAGGCTGGGTTTTTTACATGTCACGACTCTAAAAATAAAAATTATATAAAAGAACCAAGTAAAATTCCCTACAGTGTAATTAAAATTAGAACTGGTGAGAAATGGAAGAAGCCCTGCTAAGCATCATGAGAATTTACTTTAAATAATGATTTGAGACAGCACATTCCAGCCAATGAGGGATCACATCGTACGAAGTCAAAGGGCATGCTCAACAGTGTTATAGAATGCTGGATCACGTGTCCATGGAATTTGTATGATTACATTTTCTATAATTCAAGCACTGTGCCTTTAAATGAAATTACACAATATTATCNATGTGTTAAAGGCCAAATGACGTTTTATAAACAGAATACAAAGATCACTTAGATTTAGACACTGGCATCTGTGGTGGTCAGTGATTTTTTTTAGTAGGTGAAGGGAAACATTCCTTTAAGCACTCAGACAAGTATTACTGATCCATTTGTCATTCCAGTGTCTGGAACACTTGAAGTATTTCAGTTTTTATTCAGCAATGTAACCTTTGGAGTTTTGCCTAATAATGACTTCACTTGTGTTAGCCTTCCAACAGATAAATTAAAATGGAAATGCAGATTTTCTAATTATGCATCCAGCCATGGCTGAATATTGGCAAGCAGGGCCACGCTGAACNTTCAGTGGTGGCTGCACAATGGTGAGAGACTGTGTGACATCTAAGTTTCCCAAAGTCACTTTCTTAATCACGTGAAGGATTACCAAGCCTCTGATCACAAGTATGTAGCTATATAGAATCAGAAGGAAAACATTTAAACATCCCAGCATGGTATTTCCATTTAAATCTGATTACAGTGAAATAAAACTGTAGCCATTAAAGGTTTAGAAGAACTACAAATACAAGCAGTAAAAGAAGACAGATAGTAAATGAGGTAGTAAAACATTTCAGCGGGGCACACAGTTTATAGCACTCATTCTGTCTTCCGAAGCAGACTGTGCAATTCACTACAGACCCTGCACCATTCTCTGAACTCCACTTAAACCTGCAATTAACCTTTCACGCCTAATGAAGCTGTTTTCCTGGAAAATTAAAATATATAGTGGTGCTTGCTTTTACACAGACTTGGGAGGAAAGCATTTCAAAATGAATGACTTTTTCAAGGTTTCTATTCAAATGTAAAATCTAAGCACAGTGTCCCTGTATGACGTTGGGATATTCTTTCCAGAGCAGTTGCATTTGATGTGCAATATTTATTACTGTACTTATTAATTGCTTTTGTATAATTGTAGAGAAACACACATAAGTCATTTTATGATTACATTGTTACTGCCAGAGTCCCCTGTTACCACTTCACTTTCATGGGGAAAACCAGGCTTTTACAAACAATAACTGAACTCCTGATGTGTCTCTAGTGTTGAGAAGATGTATTTGCCAGTTAAGTATTGGATTATCAGCTAATTATGTTCCTTTCTGTTCTGGATGTGTTTGCATGTGCTTACGGAGAGGTAAAGTTCTCAAATTATAGGAAGCAAATATAGTTGAGGTTCCAGCTACGTCTAGTCTTGGTGCCTTGTTCTCCCACTTACAGAACGGCTGTGGTGACTGTTGGTATCCAGCACCATGACTGCCGAACCAAGCCCATTTCCTGAGGGAAATTCTGATGTGTAACCACCTGCTTCCTTCACATCTTGTCCCCACCTGGGTGATCCAGGGCAGCACATTTGAAATGCCAGGAAGTCCTGGGAGATGGGGAAACAGGAGGTGGACTTTCTTATGTGGTTTAGACTTGGAATTTAAATAAAGTGTCACGGTGTCTGGTATTTAAGAATTAAAAGTACAAAGAGCTAAGGCTTACAGTAAATATTTAAACCCTAGCATGATTATTGAATCTGTGGGTATATATTGATGGACATTCTACTAGCCCGCAGTGCTGGCACGTCACTATGACATGGTAAATGAAATTCCTTTGGACCGCCAGTCTAAGATAATGAATTGTTCCCACANTTAATTGTATTGCCTTGATAACAAGGGACTATCGGAGGCCTAGAGAACACAATAAGTGGATTTCATCAGATGATTTGTGTGACGTTTTGAAAAATGATACTCTGGAGTGACCTTATTTTAATGGAACTCTGTGGCAATTGGCATGCACCACACTTCGGGAGCCAATGGCATGCTTCCTCCCGTGGTACACGGCAGAGGGTCATCCCAGGAAAGCCCCTGGCAGGGAGAAGCTCTGGGCACTCCAGACTGGGAAACAATGGGTGCAGCAGAGCACCTCTGAAAACCCATTTCTGGGTTACATTGTTGGTGTGTATCTTGTTTTAAAATACAGAAAAGATGTGAGATTACTCATCTCTCTATCTATCTCATCATCATTGCNAATGTGGGAATGAAACCACAGTCTGCATGAAAACAAGTGAAAGGTGCTTATTTCAAGAGCTTGCATTGGAAGGGGGTCAGCCACCTTCAGTGGAAGACTTGGCATCAGGCCACAGAGTGAGAAATGCTGTTATGTCTACGTTAGAGTTGC